>JACEIK010012735.1:0-30494 GCA_018107945.1 Datura stramonium | reverse complement strand
CAAGTGATGCATTTAATTGGTAAAGATAATTTGTAGAATATTGCTTGTAAGTCTACTAAAGTTCATATATTGTCTAAACCTCTTGATGGTCCTTCGCCTCACTGAGTCAACATGTTATGAAACATGAGAGGCAAAGGGGATACTTCATAATCCTTCTCCCTTAACTTGAACAATAAGCTACCGAGTCTCCGAGCTTTAATATCCCTTTGAACATGGTCTATAAATCTTGTTGAAACTCTTATGTCATCCACACCTTCTTATGATTTATACGAGTCTTGGGTACATGCATTTTAGTGCTATTTGCTAGCAGTACATGTTATGTCTGCTCACTTGCAGTTATGTATTACCAAAGAGGCCTATTAAAGCCAATAATTTAGAATTTATTATAGACTTACTCAGTGTAGGCCTTATTGGCTTCATTCATGCTTACGATTGAGACTACTGGACTACCTCGATATGGTACACTGACTAGATGGATTTTACCTCAGTATGATACACTAGTTGGATGGACTTTACCCTAGTATTGTACACTTACTGGATAGACTTTATCTGGGACTTTATGGTCGACTGGCTGCCAGCACTACAATTATTGCTTTTTCTTAAGAATTACTTGATTGCATTTACACCTCATTAGTGAGTTATTGTCAAGTTTCACTTTCCAGGTGATGAGTTGGTAATTCACCAACTCATTAGGCTCTTAAGCCGGAATTTTTGCTTAAGTTTTGAGTTGTTTTTGTGGATTTTATGCTCTTTTTGTCTTTTTTGTGTGAAGATGCTTAATTTGAGGAAAAGAGAAACAAATGGAGCAAAAAGAAGGAAGTGAATAAAATTTGGCATTCCACCAAAAAAGACCGGCAAAACGCCAGTAAAAATACAATCACCACTGCGTCTGGGAAACAAAAGCCAACAAAGAAACGCGGGTTGCCAATAGCGACTCACCGGTCTAGCCATCGAATGACTCCTAACTTGATGGATTGAAGAGCAAAGCATCGCGGTGCGCGGATGGAGATCGGCGAAATGCCGAATGAACAGCCGATGGTTACTGGAATTTATTAAAGGCCCAAATAGTGTAACCGGCGATCTGCAGATTGTAATTAGCGAACAACTGGTACTTCCATCGATTTCCAAAATGCTGCTCAGGGGCAAAATTGTCCAACATGAAAAAAGAGAGAGAGAAGATACCCTATTTTCTTGGATATACATATTCGACAAAAAGTACTGTGTACTCATCATATCATCTTTTCGTTCCTAGCTTTACAACATTTCCTTGGCAGAGAAGAGGAGAATTTGATTGGTAGAATTTGAAAAGTACTATTCTCTTTTCCTTCTTTTTCTTGATAGCAAGGTACTGTATTGTTGAAGACTATTTTTGAACTTGATTTTACTACACTTATTATTGAATTCAATGAGTTTATTATTAAACGTGCCTTTAAATTTCTTAATTATGAGTAGCTAAATTATTAACTAGAGGTGTGTAATGTTGAATGCTTAATTAAAGTAAGTATTGCTAGAGTCATCTCAATATTGTTTAACTAAGTGTAAATATGTTAGATTCTCTTCAATCTATAATGGAAGATCCATTGATTATGATGTGGGTCTAATTGTTCTTACTTGATTGTTGCTTGAAAATGAATAATTGAGTATTGGAAGAGAATTTAACGGTGGGTATGGATGAGAGATTATGAAATTGGGATAAAAATAGCAAAACATACATTTTCACTCCTAATTAGTAGCTAATAGCTAGAAATTAGTGCAGCTATTATTCCAAATCTGATCCGGTTAGGCTAATGGTGTCTAGAGGTTTGATAAAACTCTTGCAAGAGGTATTTATGAGGCTGAAAAAGTAGTAAATACCCATTTTTCCGAGATTATTTACACTTATTAAAATTATGAGAGGACCTAGCATGACCCTATCTAGTTAGTATATCATCTACACCACACCTATAGTCTTTCACATTCTTGTCAATAAGCTTGGTAATTTTGTTGCTGTAGTTAACAAAATTAGCAATTATACTCTATTACAAATTCCAATCTCCCCCAACTTGTTTATTTCTATATTATTTCTAACTGGTGTAAGCTAATTCAATTTCTCAATCGACACTCGTAATTATCACTCACTAGTCCTTGTGGGATTCGACCTCGAAATCAATCGAGTTACTTGTTTTGACATAGTGACCATATATACTCTTTGCACGAGGAGTATATTTTGAATGTTATAAAAAATGGCGCCGTTGCCGGGGACTAGCGCTTGATATTCTTGTGTTGATTATTAAGTTGAAATAGTTTTGCATCTTAGTAACTTGATGTGATTTCGCTGTGCTTGTTAGGATATCACAAGCAGTGGAAGGTAACATGGATCATGAGGATAATAACTCGGTGATGCCGAAGATTGCGAGAGCAATTCGTCTACCACCCACGGTAGGGAATGCTGTATTTCATGTTACAAGCACCATGCTGCACTTGTTGCAAATGAAGGGACTCTTTGGAGGTAAACCAAGTGAGGACGAAAATTGTCATTTGAGAAATTTTGTAATACCCCGAAAGTGCCTAAGATTAGACTTGGGATCAAAATTTGATATTGGCAAAAATTTTGGAAATTACTGCAGGACGGACGGTGTAACCACTCGTGCTTGGGAACCACGAGTCATTGTTAGCAGTCTTGGGTTGAATTGCTGAGTTTCTAGTGGACTTGACGGATGGATACCATGACTCTTAGGAAACAACCAAAATTCGTGGTGAGGCTCGTTGTGAGGGATGTTCATGATTTTCAAGGAGCTGCCAACAGTTTGACCTAATGACCCGTTAGAAGGAACCACGACTCATCATGTTAAGTCATGTATATTATCCGAAGTTAAGTTCTGGGCAGTGTAGACAACGGATAATACCACGAGTCGTGGTAGCATCCAACGACTTGTTGGTACGCCCATAGGATCAGCTAGTGCAGGTTTTCAGGGTGATTTCATTAAGGGTATTTTCGACCTTCCTATGCTCTAGGGCCATAAACTACATCGTTTTATGTATTTTTTTGGGCATGTTAAGATAAGTTAAGTCCCCCTTTAATAGTCATTCCCATGCATGCAAGTTAGGAAGAAATTAAGAGAGATCAAGTTATTCCTCAAGCTCTCCTTCATCAATTCTCCCTTGAGCATTCAAGGAACCTTCGAATCTGATCTTACCCAGGTATGTAGGGTTACGAATGGGTGTTTTTGTTCACACCCATTCCCATTATCTTTTAATTCATGAAAATCTATCAAAAATCTCATGGGGTTCCGATTCAATATTTGTGAAAATGTAATGATTTTCTAATGGGTTATTATGATTTGTGATTTACATCATACTTATGGATTTTGATAATATTTTACAACATTTTGTTTATAAAATTATTGATTTCGATTTCTACTAAATTTAGCCTAATTATGTAAGATCTATGATGAATTGATTTATGATCTTCACTTCAATTGTTGATATTTATAAGCCCAACCTAATTTATGATTTGAAATGTGGATTTATTCAAATACCCATCATGATTTTATGATATACAAGTTATACGTAAAACCTACAAGTATGTATTAACCCTACGATTCAACAAGTATGTCTTGGCTGACCCACGGGCCTTATGTCACGGCTAGTTCACATATGTACAAGTATGTTTATGATTATTATGATTTAACTAGCCCGTGAATTCATGCATATTATACTATAACCACTATATAAGTTTTGGGAGTGGTATTAAACACCAAGTAGGTTCGGGGCCTAGGTTTTGCCCTGGATCTCATAAACTTCGTGCCACCATAGGTATGTTGGGACCTCCCTTATGACTGTCCCTGGCCCAAATGGCCCTTTTAATTGTGATATCACACCCTTCATGATTCTACCCTTGGCAAGGCACGAACGACCTCTCAACTGGGTTTACAAGTCGGTCTCCATGAGTGCTCACATGGGGTATGTCGGTTAAGAGAACCTCCCACTGTTCCTCTTGATTCATGCATGATTAGTCTTCTTCTTAATGTGAATGAAGTTAGATATGCTTATTCCATGGGTCGACTTGGGGCTTCTCAATGTTCCTTGTCCCGTGTTACGATTCAGGTCTACGTTCGGGTCGTGACAAACATGGTATAAGAGCCATAGGTTTGAAATGTCCTAGGGTGTCTAAAAGATGTGTTATGTAGAGTCTTTTCCATGGGTGTGAAGCGCGCCACACTTATGAAGAAGAGACTATGAGATAGTTAGCAAATGTTCCCTTCTTTCTTGATAGNATCACGACACATACAATTGAAAACTGGAGAGGGGCCACACTTATGAAGAAGAGACTATGAGATAGTTAGCAAATGTTCCCTTCTTTCTTGATAGATGTCATGTGCTGAAAAGTGTTTCTATCCTTCTAATTTGTGCTATTCACAATTGCAGAATCATGGATCCTCAAAGAGTGAACGGAAGAAGAAATGGAAATGGTGAGGGCCACATAGATGGTAATGGTCATGGGCATCAACAAGCCCCACCTGTTTAGGATCCCCAAGCACCAGAGCGAGTTTGATTTGACCTCCTACTAGATAAAAGGGGTGGCACATATATGGTTCAAGCAGTGGACGGATACTAAGGCAGTGGGTGCAAGCCCTATAGGTTGGGAAGAGTTCCACATAACATTCTTGGGTTGGTTCTTCCTCGAGATATGAGAGAGCTAAAGACGGTCGAGTTTGTTAACTTAAAGCAGGGTGACATGTCAGTTCAGGAGTACGCTTTGGAGTTCACCCATCTATCCAAGTATGCACCAGAGTTGGTGGCAGATCAGAGGGCTTGACTGAGCCGATTTGTGCAAGGTGTGGCAGACTACCTGGATAAGGATTGTAGGATCTCCATGATTCATCGGGATATGGATTTTCCCCGCATCATGTTGCATGCTCAGCAAATGGAGTCGGTGTATTGGAGGCAGAGAGAGACCAACAGGGCCAGGACCAACAGTTATGGGACTTTTCAGACCAAATTATAGGGAGGATAGCGTCAACAGTCTCAACATAGGTCTATTGCTCCAGCACCATATTTGGCTAGTATACCATCTAGATTCTGAGGGGATCGAAAGAGCAAGGCTCCAAATTTGAGAGGATAGGGTAGCATGAAGATAGAGAGAACTTTCCCAGCTTGTGCAAAGTGCAGTAAGAATCAATCAGGGAGGTGCTTAGTTGGCTTCGATGCTTGTTTCGGGTGTGGGAAACCCGGACACAGACTCGGGGATTTTCCTTTAGCTAGATCATGGGGTGGTGGATCCCATATGCCAGCAGCCAGTGCAGCCACTCCATTAGCACTTCCCCCTCAGTAGGGTGCCTCGACTAGTTCAGCCGGCGGTCAGCGCCAAATCAGGTTCTATGCTTTAGCACCCCACCAAGAGCAGGAGGTCTTCCCGGAAGCGATCATTGGTATGTTACGAGTTTTCCATGTTGATATTTATGCTTTGTTAGATCTGGGGGCTACCTTGTCTTTTGTGACACCTTATATAGCTGGTAGCTTTGCAGTTAGTCTCGAGACTCTGTCAGAATAATTTTTCAGTCTCTACTCCTATTGGTGTTTTGGTTGTAGCTAGGCGAGTGTATAGAGGATGCCCAGTCACTATATTGCATAAAGTCATCTCTGCAGACCTTGTAGAGTTAGTCATGACTAACTTTGATATTATTTTGGGCATGGATTGGTTGTATGATGTTAAGCTTCTATTAATTGTAAAACCGCCCGGTGGAGTTCTGTTTTTCGGGTGAGTCAGCCTTGGAATGGAAGGGTAGTTCTGCTGTACCTGTTGGTTGTTTCATTTCCTATCTTAAGGTTAGAAAGATGATTTCTAAGGGTTGTATGTATCATCTAGTTAGGATTAAGGATGTTGAGTCTGAGACCCCGACTATCCAGTCAGTTCCGGTGATGCATTAGTATCCATAAGTATTCCCAGATAAGTCCCCATGGGGTGAACCAATTCTCTGAAGGATGGTTCTCTTTGCATGTGTATTGACTATCGACAATTGAACAAAGTCACCGTTAAGAACAGGTATCCTCTACCCAGAATTGATATTTTATTTGACAATTCAAGGCGCCAAGTGTTTCTCAAAGATAAACCTCAGGTCCGGGTACCATCAACTCAAAGTTCGGGAATGTGATATCCTGAAGACAGCCTTCAGGATGCGATATGGTCATTATGAGTTTGTAGTTATGTATTTTGGACTAATAAATGCTCCTGAAACATTTATAGACCTAATGAATAGGGTGTTCAAGCCATACCTGGACATGTTCGTGATCGTGTTTATTGACGACATCCTTATATACTCTCGGAGCGATGAAGAGCATGTCCCTCATTTGAGAGTGGAGCTTCAGACTCTCAAGGATCGCCAATTATATGCCAAGTTAAGCAAGTGCGAGTTTTTGTTGGACTACATAGCATTTTTTGGGCATGTTGTATTAGGTCAGGGCATAAAGGTAGATTTTCAGAAAATCGAGGTAGTGAAGAATTGGCCCAGACTGGTGAATCCTTCAGATATTCGGAGTTTCTTGGGTTTAGCTGGATACTATCGGAGGTTTTTGATGGTTTCTCATCTATTGCAGCACCTTTGACCAAGTTGACTCAGAAGAAGGTGAAGTTCCAATGGTCGGAGGCTTGTGAGAAGAGCTTCAAAGAGTTGAAGACTCGACTTACTTCAGCACCAGTGTTAACCCTACCCGAGGGTACCAATGGATTCGTGGTGTATTGCAACGCTTCAAGGATCGGACTTGGGTGTGTGTTGATGCAGCATGGAAAAGTGATAGCATATGCCTCTAGACAGTTGAAAGTCCATGAGAGGAATTACCCAACCCATGACCTTGAATTGGCCGCAGTGGTATTCATCTTGAAGATATGGCAACATTATTTGTATTGGGTCCGCATGGATGTATTTACAGACCACAAGAGCTTACAATATGTGTTCACGTAGAAAGATCTCAATCTTCAGAAATTGAGGTGGTTGGAGCTACTCACGGACTACGATATGAGTGTCCTTACCATCCGGGTAAGGCTAATGTGGTAGCCAACACACTTAGTAGGCTCTCTATGGATAGTGTGTCCCATGTATATAAGGGAAAGAAGGAGCTGGCAAAAGATGTCTATCGACTCGCAAGGTTGGGAGTTAGGTTGGTCGACTAAACCAATGGGTTGTTGTTGTGTCGAACGGATTAGAATCATCCTTTGTGACTGATGTGAAAGCTATAAAATTTGAGGACCCAATTTTGGTAAAGCTGAAAGAAGTTGTGTGAAGTCCAAAGGTGGAGGTCTTCTCCCAAGGGGGAGATGGTGTGCTTCGGTACCAGGGTCACCTATGTGTTCCGAATGTTGATGATTTGAGGAGTTGGATGTTGTATGAGGCTCATGGATCTAGGTATTCTATCCATTCGTGTTCCACCAAGATGTATCGTGACCTACGGGAAATCTATTGGTGAATGGCATGAAAAAGGATATGCTGAGTTCGTAGCCAAGTGTCCGAGTTGTCAGCAAGTAAAATTTGAGCATCAGCGACCGGGAGGCACACTTTAGGATATCATCATTCCCACTTGGAAGTGGGAAGATATTAACATCGATTTCATAATAGTTCTGTCTCGTACTCGTCGACACTATGATTCTATTTGGGTTTTTGTAGATAGGTTGACCAAGGATGCATATTTTCTACCGGTTAGAACTACGGATTCAGTAGAGGATTTTGCCAAATTATATATCCAGGAGTTGGTCTGATTGCATGGGGTTCCATTATCTATAATTTCAGATCGAGGTACTCAATTTACCTCTTAGTTTCAAAAGTCATTCCAAAAAGGGTTTGATACTCAGGTTAAACTCAGCACAATATTTCACCCGCAAATGGATGGTTAAGAGGATCGGATAATTCAGACCCTCAAGGACATGTTTAGGGCATGTGTGATTGACTTCAACGGTGACTGGGATGATCACTTGCCACTAATCGAGTTTGCCTACAATAACAACTATCACACTAGTATTCAGATGGCGCCATTCAAGGCTCTCTACGGGCAGAGATGTAGGTCACCCATCGGATGGTTTGACTTTGGTGAGGCGGCAATGATAGGGCCAGAATCGGTTCATGAAGCAATGGAGAAGGTTTAGTTGATAAGAGACAGGTTGAAAACCACCCTGAATCGTCAAAAGTCCTACGCCGATGTAAGGAGCAGGGAACTTGAGTTCCAGGTGGATTATTGGGTGTTTTTGAAGGTATCTCCCATGAAGGGAGTAATGCGATTTGGAAATAAAGGGAAACTTAGCCCTCGTTATGTTGGCCCCTACCGGATTGTTAGATGGGTTGGTAAGGTGGCATACGAGTTGGAGTTTCCCACAGAGTTATCTTCTGTGCATCTTGTGTTTCACGTATTGCTTTTGAAGAAGTGTTTCGATGATCCAGCTTTAGTTGTTCCAGTGGATAGTGTCGGTGTAAAAGATAGCTTTAGCTATAAGGAGGTTCCGGTGGAAATATTGGATCGACAGGTTCGAAGGCTAAGGAACAAAGAAGTAGTTTCAGTTAAAATGTTATGGAGGAATCAACATGTTGAAGGAGCTATGTGGGAGGCCAAAGCGGATATGATGGATGGATACCCACATTTATTCTCTACCGGCTCAGTTGCGACTTGAGGTATCAGTTTTGCCCTATGACTCTATTTAGTTTTCATGTTCAGATCATGTGTTCAAGTTTCTTTTATGTATATGAATGTGTATGTGAATCGTGAAATTAGTTTAGTTATGTGGTATGAAGCTGAGATAGTAATTCCGTTAGTTTTCGATTTAGGTGATCAATATTTGGGTGTAAGGATTGCATGCCTTCGTTTTTCTACTTTTTTCCTACATTTGAGGACGAATGTTCCCAAGGGGGAGATAATGTAATACCCCTAAAGTGCCTAATATTAGACCCGGGATCAAAATTTGAAGTTGGTTGAAATCTAGGAAATTATTGTAGGACGGATGGTGTAATAACTCATGGTTGGGAACCACCAGTCATTGTTAGCAGTCGTGGCTTGGGTTACTAAGTTTCTAGTGGACATGATGGATGGATACCACGACTTGTTGGAAGATACCACGAGTTGTGGTGAGGCTCATTGTGAGGGAAGTTCAAGATTTTCAAGGAGCTGCCAATGGTCGACCTAATGACCCGTTAGAAAGAACCATGACTCGTCCTGTTGAGTCGTAGCTAGTATCCGAAGTTATGTTCTGGGAAATGCAGAAAACGGACTATACCATGAGTCTTGGTAGCATCCAACGACTCGTTGGTACGCAGTGGGATCAGCCAGTGTAGGTTTTCAGGGTGATTTCATTAAGGGTATTTTCAACCTTCCTATTCTCTAGGGAAATAAACTACGTCGTTTTATGTATTTTTTTGGGCATGTTAAGATAGGTTAAGTCCCCCTTTAATAGTCATTCCCATGCATGCAAATTAGGAAGAAATTAAGAGAGCTCAAGCTATTCCTCAAGCTCTCCTTCATCAATTCTCCCTTGAGCATTCAAGGAACCTTCAAATCTGATCTTACCCAGGTATGTAGGGTTACGAATGGGTGTTTCCATTCACACCCATGCCCATTATCTGTTAATTCATGAAAATCTATCAAAAATCTCAGGGGTTTTGATTCAATTTTTGTGAAAATGTAATGATTTTCTAATGGGTTATTATGATTTGTGATTTACATCATATTTTATGGATTTTGACAAGATTTTACAACTATTTTGTTTATAAAATTATTGATTTCGATTTCTACTAAATTTAGCCTAATTATGTAAGATCTATGATGAATTGATTTATGATCTTCACTTCAATTATTGATATTTATAAGCTCAACATGATTTATGATTTGAAATGTGTATTTATTCAAATACCCATCATGATTTGATGATTTACAAGTTATACGTAAAATCTACAAGTGTGCATGAACCCTACGATTCATGAAGTATGTCTTGGCTGACCCACGGGACTTATATCACGACTAGTTCACGTATGTACAAGTATGTTTACGATTATCATGATTTAACTAGCCCATGAATTCATGCATATTATACTATGAGCACTATATATGTTTTGGAAGTAGTATTGAACACTGAGTAGGTTCGGGGCCTAGTTCTGCCCTGGATTTCATAAACTACGTGCCACCATAGGTATGTTGGGACCTCCCTTGTGACTGTCCCTGGACCAAATGACCCTTTTCATGGTGATATCGCGCCCTTCATGATTCTACCATTGACAAGGTATGAATGGCCTCCCGACTAGGTTTACAAGTCGGGCTCTGTGTGCCCATATGGGGTATGTTTGTTAAGAGAATCTCCCATTGTTCCTCATGATTCATGCATGTTTATGATTATGCATTTTGGCTCAAGTCATGTTAAATAAAGCTTTTCTCTTATGATCATGAGTACGATTATATTACGAATATTTTAAAAACCTTTTGCCTTATGTTATGGTACGATATATGATATGAACATGATATCCTACTCTTATGATCATTTATGAGTTCTATATATTTTAAATGTCAATTTTACTTACCTTTCATACTCGGTACATTTCATGTACTGGCCGCATACTTTCTATGTTGTATCGTTTCATGATACAGGACCCCGCTCTCAGGCTCATCCTCATCCTTAGACTATCTCGGAGTTACTATCAGATTTATTTGTGAGTCCTCATGTTCCAAGGGCCGTATGACTAGAAGTTTATGTTGTTATTTTGTTTTAGTTTGGCCGGATTAGTTGGGGATGTTGTCCCATCAACCCATCTTACATGATAGAGGCTTTTCAGACCGTATGTAGTACTCAACTTGTATGTATGTCTAGTGATCTCGCATGTTATGACATGCAATATTACATTTACGTTTTTGCTATGTTTTATGTGTAGTCTTCCTCTTAACGTGAATGAAGTTAGATATGCTTATGCCATGGGTCGACTTGGGGCCTCTCGGGGTTCCTTGTCCCGTGTTACAATTCGGATCTACGTTCGGGTCGTGACAAATTTTTTGGAGACATGCCAGTCTTTCAACATCACAAACATAAGTCAAGAGTCTATCAGGCTAAGGATTTTCCCATTTTCTCTAATGGGAGAAGAGACGATGTGGTTGGAAGAATTTCCTCCTGGTTGTATTACATCTTGAAAAGAATTAACCGAAGCCTTTTTGGATCGTTTCTTCCCTCTATCGAAAATATTGCAGCTGAGGGATGACATCACAAATTTCAGGCAAGAGGCTGGAGAGCCTTTGCATAAAGCATGGTTACGGTTCAAAAAGAATGTTGCTCTTTGTCCCAATCATGGGCTTCCTAATGGAGTGCTTCTCCAAAGCTTTTACCGATCCCTCGACACCATCAACAAACTTGTTGCCAACAATTTAATTGAAGGGTCTATTATGGATCAAACATATGGGTTGGCTAAAGCCCTTTTGGATAGAATGACATAAACCAACAGGGTCTGGCACACGAGAGAGACAAATGTATCCACACATTAGATTAGCTCTAGTGCATTGGCGGCTGAGTTGCGTAAAAAAGATGAAGAGCGAGATAAAAATCTTGCTAAAATGATGACCCAGCTGGAACTCATGACCAAACATGTGATGGGGGCAGGGCCCAAGGTGGTGAATGCTGGAGGTATGCAAGTTCCCTTGAAATATGAAGGAGACTCATCACCACCAAGGTATGAGAAAGAATGCCAATACATGGGAAATCAAATGGGAGGTCCTCGACCTGGGTTTCAAGGGACCAATCAAGGCCCTTAGCACCCAAGGTAAGAAAACAAAGGCTGGAGAAATCGTGATGCACAAGGATGGCCTGAAAGAAATGAAAAATGGGTAAATAGAGAGTAGAATCAAGAGGGAGACCACTATCACTGAAGTTCAAACCCGTATGTTCCCCCTCCAAAAGATGGAAACACTCAAAGTCAGCCAGGTGTGAGTGATGTTGGTAGCTCAAAAATTGAAGAGATGTTAGCAAGAGTCCTCAAGAAAGTGGAATCAACCGAGAGCGGGCTCAAGAAATTGAGAGGGAAAGTGTCTAAGATTACCCAAATAGTGAGATATAATTCAACCTCCATTAAGCATTTGGAAGATCAAATGAATCACTTGTCCGCTCAAATGAACCCCCGAATGAAGGGAACACTCCTAAGTGACACAATGCCGAACCCAAAGAACGATAGTCAATGCATGGCTATTGCCACTAGGAGTGGTAAAGTGGTTGGAGACGCAAGAGTGAAGCCCAAGGAGGCTAATTCTCCCAAATCAAATGAGGAAAATGAAATCGACGAGATGCCAATGACACTAAGGAGTGGTGAAAAGAGTGAAGAGATAGGTGAGGGGAAGGATGATGAAATTCCCTCACATGTTGATGAAGATGAGGTGGGCATGAAGGCCCCAAATGATGACAAGGTTGAAGCGAGAGCTCCACCCCCTATCCACAACGGTTGGCCAAGAAAAAGAAGGACGATCAGTTTAGCAAATTCATTGATATGTTCAGAAAATTGTCCATTAATATATCATTGGTGCATGCCCTTCTCCGAATGTCAGGATATGCTAAATTCAAGAAAGAATTGCTGAAAAAAAAGGTGATTGATGTAGGTAGCGGGGAGACGATGCACCATTGTAGTGCAGTGATGATAAGAAATCTTCCCCCTAAGAGGGAAGACCCTAGAGCTTACACAATTCCTTGTACAATTGGGATATGTATGTTCAAGAAAGCTCTATGGGAACTTGGTGCAAACATAAATTTAATGCCCCTAGTCATTTTTAAGAAGCTAGGACTTGGAAGCACGAAGCCTACATCTATGAGATTGCTCATGGCGGATCGTTCCACAAAAACATCTGTGGGGGTATTAGACGATGTGATGGTGAGGGTGGATAAGTTCATCCTACCAACTGATTTTGTATATGTCAGGGCCGATCTACCACTGTGGAGAAGCGATTTGACCTAGCAGGCTTGCGCGGTGATCTTCTCAACATCTCGCAATAATTTGAAGTTTGAAGCCAGGTTATGGCTGGACTTTATCTATGGCTGCATAATTCCCTCCAAGAATAAGCAAAGGGACAGCTTGGAAACAACAATTCTCATCACCTGCATCATGTCCGGAGTCCGCATTAACTTTGGAGAGATTGTGTCCCAACAAATGAAATGGAAGGCACACTAGACTAGTACTTCCATGCCATACGCTATCCTTATTTCCCAGCTGTGCTCACAAGATGGAGTGCCCTTGTTCCCGGATGAAACCCCTACCGCTTCTTCAGGAGTAATCGCCATACACTGGAAGAGAGATGTCGAGGCACCCGCAGTTAAGAGGAAAAAGGCTGCAGGCTTTTGAGTTGGACGAGGGATCACTATCCCAGGGGTCGGACCCTCACCACATGCCTCGAATTTGAACGTGCCCCATCACGAAGCGTCAGGCCAAGCTTAAGGTGAAATGCCTCCTCGAGGAGCCTTTCCCCCTCCGACATCCTCCCAATCAAGTGTTCTCCACAGACTTGTAGAAATGAACAACTCTCATGAGAGTGAACTCCAAATATTGGCTAAGAGTCTCCATATACTCATTGTGCAAGCAGTTAAGAAGGAGCTCAAATCCTTGTATGAGAGTATCACTACATTGTGCAAGTAGGTGGATGCGGTTGAGGGGGCTGTCACCTCTCTTCAAACTGAGGTGCAGGAATGGAAGAGCCGGACTTCAATAGAGGTTCCTGACATGAGTGTCTTGATGCTGCAATGGCTGCTCCCCCCACAGTTCGGGGCCCCATTGATGATTTATTCGAAGGCTTGGGGGATGATTTTGCTGCACTAGGTGAGGTCGGTGGTGATGGTGCAGATGATGCCGCTGATGAAAATGAGGAAGAATTACCCGCTTAGGGAGTCTCTCATCCCTTTCCCTTTTGCATGCATACATTAGGGATAATGTATTGTCTTAAGTGGGGGAGGGATGAGTGTTTGTTTGTTGGGGAAGGGGTCAGTGATTTGATGTTTTTTTAATTGACTTGATATCGCCTTTATCTAGATTTTGTTTATTTTGGTTGTTAATGATTGCCCTTGTCGAGCTTGTTATGGTAATGAAATGAATGACATGATTTAGTTTTGAAGGGTGATGTGTTAGTGATAAAAAGGGGTCTTCACTTTGAGTTGATAAATTTTGTGCGTATGACTCAAGTTTTCTTATTTTCTTGTTCGCCTTTGCAAATAGTAGAATAATAAATAAACTCCAAGGGTTTTCTTTATACCACAGTTATTTCCTGAGGAGCATTCATTTGTTTTCTTTCTCTTTTCTTTGTCAAACCGGGTTGGCATTTTCCGATGATAGATGGAGTGGCAACTTTATTAAGGGAAAATGCCATGTTGTTTTTGGGTCTTTTATGAAGCTGTTTTAAGAGGACCCACCAGAAAATTTTTGTAATGTTTTTTTTAAGAAATGGTACAGGAAGGTGAAAATGATAATGAGTAGATGCTTGAATAAAAAATATAGCACTCTTTGTCATACTTTGTAGATTCCTTGCTTGACTTATGAATTTGCATGTTTTGATGTCGTAGACCAAGATTTTGTGTAGGTAATGATTTTTTTGGTCTCTTGAGGAGTGATGCCTTGTGTGATAAGTACTTTCGTGGATATCATGCACATCTTCTTGTCTAGAACATGCACCAAGTGTAACTCAAGAAAAAATCCTAGATATAGTTGAACTTATAACATGATCTTAGTCCTCCTTTTGGTAGTCACTTCACCCAAAATGACCTCCTTGAGCATTAATCCTTGATAGCCAATGTTTAAGCCTCGAACCCTTTCATGGAAACCACATTACAAGCCTTATGACCATTTCTAATCCTTCTCTTTGACACCCATCCTCCCTAATGGCTAGCAATAAAATAGTGAAAATGGGGGCTTCAAGCCAATGAATAGGGGAGAGCTTGGTCAGAGGTGCCGCTATGGTAGAGAACCCTTCAACAAAAAAAGGAGATGAATATGGAGATGAAGCAAAACCTATGTTTGGGGGTTTTCAAGAGAAAAGAAAAAAATGAGAACTTCAATGTGAGGTAGCACCCAAAACTGTGATGAAAGGAAGGAATCATTTAGGTTAAAAGGCCTTGAAATCGTCCAAGATAAAAGAATGGTAAAAAGGTGCAATCTTGTGCACAAAAGGCTAGTTGTGGAATTCATTGGTGTTAAGAGGGTGGTTGAAGAATTGTTACACAAAAGATGAAAATAATGAACAAGGAGGAATAAGGTGGAGTAATTTCAATAAGTTAGCGGGATATTGAAATGTTTATGAAGGCATTAGGGAGGCATTAGTCACTTAAGCTAAGCATTTATCCTACCTTAGCCCTATCTTACATCATGATCCGCAAGTCCTAAGTGATTTTAAGTGCAACTGCTCTACAATAGTGTGATTTTACACAAAAGGGCAAGAAGCCTATGGAATTAGAGGTCAGTGCATGCATCTTTCTTTTAAGTGAGGCGCAATATTACCTTTGTGAAATCCCTTGTGTGAGTGCAGTGAGTCATGAAGAAAATGGATTATCCCTTCAATGAGTGGCATCACCCCTTTTGAGGCACAATTGCATTAAAAAGGTAAATCTGTGCATAAGACATGATAAATGCAAGCTCTAAAGAAGTTTTTGAATGTGCAATGATTATGAATTGAACTACTATGTGCTCTTCTTGGATGAGCAATGCCCCTTGTTCTATAAAGAAAGGAAAATTCTTGTGAACCATGTTTTGAATGGTGGTAATCTCTTAGAAACTATCTTCATTGTTTTGGTTTTTTAGGGGATTTTTCTTATGTTTTTTGGTTATATTGGTGAGAATTTTTGGGTTGTCATAGACTAGATGATTATTGATGTCTAAACTTGTGTAGAGTGGCATATCGTTCAGCTGATGAAAATTGCATTACTTGAGGACAAGCAATGGATTTCCAGAAGTTCGGGGTTTGATGAGTTGTTAATTCACCAACTCATTGGGGATCTTACGCACAGATTTTTGCTTAGTTTTTGAGTTATTTTTGTGGATTTTATGACCTTTTTTGCCTTTGTTGTGGCCAAAGATCCTTAATTTGAGGAAAAGAGCGAAATGGAGCAAAAAAGGAAGTGAATGAAATTCGGTGTTCCATCGAAAGATCGGCACAAAAGATGATCACCACTGCCTCTGGAAACAAGCCACCGACGAAATTTGGGTTGCCAAAGGAGCTCTTTAGTCCCCAGCCACTGCAGGAATGACACCTGACTTGCTGGATTGATGAGCAAAGAATCGGCGGTGTGCGGATGGAGATCGGGAAACACCGAATGAACAATTTGATGGTTAATGGAGTTTGTTAAAGGCCCAAATAGTGTAACCGTGTTACGTAGTTATGTAGGTGAACCGCCGGTACTTCCACTGATTCTAGAATCTTGCTCAGGGGCAAAATTGTCCAAGACAGAAAAAGAGAGAGAAGATACCCTATTTTCTTGGATATATATATTCTAGAAAAAGTACTATGTACTCATCATATCATCTTTCCGATCCTAGCTTTGGAACATTCCTTGGCGAGAGAAGAGGGAGGAGTTTGATTGGTAAATTTGAAAAGTGCTATTCTCTTCTTCTTCTTCTTCTTGATAGCAATGTTTTCCATTGTTAAAGACACTTTGTGAACTTGATTTTACTACTCTTGTTGTGGGTCAATGAGTTTATTGTTAAATGTTCTTTTGAATTTCATAATTATGAGCACCTAAATCATTAACTAGAGGTGTGTGATGATGAATGCTTAATTAGAGCGGATATTGCTAGAGTCATCTTAATATTGTTTAACTAAGTGTTAATCTGCTAGATTCCCTTTAATCTATAATGAAGATCCATAGATTATGATATGGGTCTAACTGTTTTTACTTGATTGCTGCTTCAAAGAATAATTGAGTATTGGATGAGAATTTAATGAATTTGGGTATGGATGAGAGATTGTGAATTGGGCTAGAAATGGCCAAATTACATTCTCACTCTATTAGTAATAATAGCTAAAACTTAGTGCAACTATTAATCCAAATCTTATCGGGTTGAGCTAATGGTGTCTAGAGGTTTGATAAAACTCTAGAAAGAAGTATTTATAAGGATGAAAATCAGTAAATACCCATTTTTCTGAGATTATTTACACTTATTGAACTTGTGAGAGGACCTAGCAGCACATGTACCCTATCTAGATTATTATATTATACATGCCACACTCTACTCTTTCACATTCTTGTCAACAACCTTGGTAATTTTTCTATCATAGTTAACCAAATTTGAAGTTATACTCTATTACAAATTCCAATGTCCCCCAACTTATTTATTTCTATGTTACTTCCTAAGTGATGCAAGATAAAAGTCAATTTTTAACCGACACTTGTAATTATAACTCTAGTCCTAGATTCGGCCCCGACATCCGTCGAGTTACTTGTTTTGATACAATGACCGTAATACTCTTTGAGTGAAGAGTATATTTGGGACGTTATTACCAGGGTTCCAGGTTGTCTCTTGTCCTTTATGTGATTATGCATTTTAACTTAGTTATTATATGATTGTTGTGTCACATTTACAGTTTCAGCCTTACATATCGGTACATTTCACTTATGTGATTTTCCTTTGCTTAGGGACCTCCTTTCATTCTACGGGTGCGAGGTAGAGGCCGGGTACTAGTTGTTGTAGCAGTTCATTAGATCAGTGGATATATCGGTATGTTTCTTCCTTTCTGGAGTTTAGATGTAGTTTAATTTCAGTTAAAGTTTTATTATGGAGTTATGGGTAGGTTGGAGACCTAATACGACCTTTAGTTCAATTTACTCCTTAGAGCTTTGTGTCTTAGTGTATAGGGTACTGTGAGTTTGTGGCCTTGTTGGCTTTTCCTAGCTTGGTTTAGCATAGACATAGGCTTATCTTCATTTTAGATATTTATCCTATACTATTGATACCTCATGGGTCCATTTTATACTCTAGTAGATTGCGACAGGTGGCCTAAACGACCTAAGTGTTACAGTTACAAATGCTATATAGCCTTGCTTCCCAACCAATCAAGTATAGGGAGCCAGACGCGCCTCCCGGTTTTGGGGCGTGACAGTGACCGTGTAATTAATTTTTACTACATTCAAGGTCTTGTTGGAATAATATATTCGATTTATAATTCTATTGTGCCACTTCCCCAATATAGCTCAAATACCAACCGCTAGCATCACACATTAGCTTAAACGGTAGGGACCAATTATGGAGTGCGATGATAGGAGTGGAGCTCACCACATTATCCTTCCGCTCCTTAAATACCCTAAAAGAGATTTTCATCAAGCACAAACATGGCTTCTTTTTTTCAAGAAGTTTGCATTAGGTTTGGGCAATTTTAGAGAAATCCTGGATGAATCTCCTATACAACCCTACATGGCCTGAAAACCTATGCACTCCTTTCACTGAGATTGGTGGAGGATGTTTAGAAATGTTATCCACTTTGGCTTGATCCACCTTAATCCTCTTTTCGGATATCTTGTGATCAAGTGTGATTTTTTCTTGACCATGAAATGGCATTTCTTCCAATTAAAGACTAGGTTTGTTTTCACACTTTATTACTTGACCAAGGATGGTCAAGACATTTCATTAAAGTATCACCAACTATTGAGAATATAGTCCAATGCATCATTTGAAAGTACTAGGGAATTACATAGCAAATGGCATCCTGCGAATGAAAAAGTCCCATAAATATAGGTGAAAGTGTTTTTTCTTGGTGTTCAATGCTATGCAAATTGATTGTAGCTAGAATAATCATCGGGAAAATAATAATAAGATCTTTCTGCTAAACGATACAACCTTTGATTGATAGAGTCATAGGGAAATGGTCCTTGCAGGTGAAAACATTGAGTTTTCTATAATCATTTTATACTCTCTAGCCGGTGACAATTTGCTTAGGTACCAATTCATTCCTTTCATTCTCGATCATCGTCTTTCCCCCTTCTTAGTACACAGCGAAGATTTGGGCTAATCCAGGACTGTTAAAGAAATAGGGTAGACCACTCTGGCATCTAACAATTTTAAGATTTCTTTTGAAGATCATGTATTGCTAGATTTGGAGCTTCTTTAGTGCTCTATTCTAGAGGAAAAACCTTCCTCTAGTAGGATTTTGTGCTTGCAAATACCTGAAGGAATGCCTCAAGTGTCTACAATAGTCCAGCTTGATGGATCTTACGTATTTTTGGGACTTTTTGAAAATTTTATGATTTGTTCCTCATGGAAATATGACATGATAACTAGCAAAGTTTCCTCAGGTGATGTCGTGATTATACCTCATAATGAGATATAAAGCATCGATCGCAAATAGAATCCAACCGGGGTTGGGTCGAATCCCATGAGGAATATGGCCAGAATCTTGATTAATGAGTTTAGCTAATACTATTGGCTTACATATTTGTTTGGCGGAGGGGATGAAGATTTGGAGCACAAAATAATGAAAAGAAGTAGAGAACAATGAGTTGATCCTTGATTAAATTCGATTGTATTCAATAAGTGAGTTGACTTGGATTGTGTTCCCCAAGACTTCAAAACCACAGAGCGTTTATCTATTAATTGGTTAGAATGCAATATTAGTAAGTTAATTCACCCAAATGGTTGGTCCCCTATTTATATGATTATCACCACTCAACTTGATCCGTATGTGGATGTATACTTAATTAACTCTTACCCTTAATATCGGATTAGCTATTCCCGAAAACGGTCAAACTATTAGATGAGGGTTGATAGCCACAAATATATGTTGTTAATTCCTCTTCCCATTCATTACTCCCCCTGATCCCATGAGTAAGAAGAAGGCAAATTCTATTGTTTGCAGTCGTTAAGAAACAATTAAAGCGAAAGGAAAAACAATACATGCATAAACCCCGTTCAAGATTCACTAAGAATTTTTACTGTGTGTTAATTCATCATGGTTCCCACAATCCTAGTTATGGGTTTAGCGACTCACGCTTGAAGAATCACAATTATAAATTAGAGAAGAAATCATAAATGGAACTTACAATGATTTGTATAAGAAACCACACATATTGAATAAATCAACAAAAGCCGAAGAATAATACTCCAATGTTATTTTAATTCTGGAAATCAGAACAAAATTATAAGAATTGTTTATTGAACCTTGATGTTAATTAACAACTCCAACAATATAGTGAAAAATCATAAAAATTGCATAAGCGTAAACAAAACCTAAAAATATTTATACATATAAAACAAATCCATTCCTAAATCAACTAGGATTCTGGTGTGGGCTGGTACCATAGTTCGTTGGTAGCATCAATGGGCCGTTAGAGTGTCCGTTGTTCTAGTCTTTGCTCACCTTAGAATTGTCTTCTTTCAGCATACGGCTTCAAACAATGGCTCATTTTGATATCCTACGAGCCTTTGGTCCCGGTCCATTGTTTCCTGGCCTCTTGAACATGGTTTCTGATCCTAGAGTACGAGTGCTCAGAACAGCGCGTCCATAGAAGGTATGGCCCGTTCTGTCTATCCGTTGGATACAGCCTTCTCCTAATCATTCTTCTCACGATTCTTTCCACAAATGGATAGGACGGTCCGTTTAAGTTCACCGCAGAACTGCTTAGGAACCATCCGTTGCATGAAACTTCATTTTGACATTCGCTCTGTTTCAACCCACAGCCTATTAGGAAAATCCATTGTAAGATCCTATGATCCGTGGGTTTCAACCGTTGCTTGGCACTCTGCTTAACAACTTCTTTGAATTGGATGCAACGTGCGACTATGATGACCCATGGTAAAGACCAGCGGTCCATAGTACAACTCATCTGAGGCATTTTTCCTTTGTTCTATCCTTTCTCTAAGTTTGCTTGTTTTACCTGCAAAACTACCAAAACACGTCATATCCACATAATAAGTCATGCACATTCCATGAGTTTTAAGCGTCGCTAGTGCCAAAGTCACGGCACATCTAGCACCCTCAACAGCATATTTGCATGTCCTCAAGTAAACAAAAATAAAATCAGCACATGACGATGCTTAGCTAGAGGAAACTTAGGAGATGCATAGCAGTCCGAACTCATAAAACACAAAGATGTTCACTCATTCAACCTTCCTCCTACCGGGTTAAAAATAGAACTTGGTGTGACGACTCAACACTTCTTAATATGACCGCGGTAGGATCAAAGGATGGCATCATAGTATCACTACACAACCAGAACACACAACTGCATTTCCCTTAGGTAGCTAGCAATCAACCAATGCAATCACGTGCCTTCACCAAAGAAGTCACACAAACACACACACATATATATATGATCATGACAATGTTTATCTTGGGAATGGGAAACTCTCACGCTCATAAGAAATTCCTAACTATGCGCATACAATACCATAAGCTTGCCTTTACTTTCAATACCTCAATTTTTAGAAGGTTGAAATAGGATCACTATAGGAGTTTTTTCGGCTTGTAATGTAGGCTTGGGGTCGGGTATGATAGATGGGAATAGTGACTTGACCGTGCTTAGCACTACTAACTTTTGGCTCCCTTTAACCTCTTTTTCACATCTCTCTTCCTTTTTCCCTTGCTTTCTTCTTCTCTTACTTTCTTTCACAACTTCACGAGTACGGTTTTCCTTCTTTAAAGCATTTATCTTTTTCTTCTTGGTCTCCTTTTTTTTTATGAATTCAATTTCAAACTTCATTATGCATACCACACCCCCCTTTTGTTAGTATTACTCAATTATTTTCCACCCTACTCTTCTTATTCACCCTATAATAGCCACCCTCATCTTAGGAGATTTTCCTGAGTTGAGGTTCTATTACTAATGTAGGGACCAGGGCCAAAACAGGTTCATTATAATCAAACGAGGATGGTGAATTGGTTTCAACAAAAAGAAAGGTCAATTTAAAAATGAAAATTGGGATCAAGTGATATTTATCTCTATTTGGTAGTTCTTTTAAGGCTAAAGTGCACTATTCATCAATTACGGCCTACGATCCTTTCCTAATCTCCCGTCCTATACCTCGGTATGACTGACCGGGAAATTTTTAGATTGGCCACACACAGCCGAACTAACTCTATGCCTTACTGAAACGCACTAGATTGCCTGACGAAGTTCCAACCACTAGGTTCATGCACATCTTTGACCTTGGTTATCCTATAGATACCTATGATGCCATAAAAAGATCCATATTAGTCCCCGCCTCACAGCACAAGTATATTCACACAAAAGCATTTAGGAGGGGCATCATTTTAACATACATCACAAAATCAGTTCATCACATGCTTTGTTTAATTTCTTTTACGCCTCCTATTTTTCTTCCAGTTAACCAACAAAACGAAATAAAACTACAACCCTAAAGATGTCGGTTCTACTAGATAAAAAGAACACCGAGGGGAAAAGACATCCAACAAGAAAAACCCTCGGGTTATGTTCAACAAAAATCATGTACTACCCCAACTTGAGATAAAAAAATCATGTGGTGTCCTCGATGAATTCAAAAAGTAAAACATGAGAATAGGGACATGCCTGGGCGTCCTAGACGCCAGTGGTCTAGTCATGGGGCTGCATCAGAATCCCTCAATGACTAAGTCTCGGTCATGGCTCCAGCTTTGTGTAGTGGTTGCATCAGTTGTGGCCTATGCATTCTCTGAAGCTATCCACATGAGGGAATTAACTGCGCCCCCACTCTCTTCGAGCACAACCAACACACTAGAGCTGCCGACACCTTTCACTTGCTCTAGTATCTCTCTCTCATGCGTATCGGCAGTGTGTCGGCTTTCTTTGAGAGGCGGCTTTCCAAGGCCCACTTTTCCTTCTTTAGTTTTCTTCTTTCCTCATCGTAGGCAATGACCGCTTCTTTTTCCTTTTTCGCCGACTCGAGGTCAGAATTGAGAATCTCTACATCCTGGTCCTCCTCTATCGATAAAGCTGCGGTGGTAAAAGTCGAGTAGGTCTGGATGACGAATCTAGCACGGAGGCTCTCAAGGCTACTATCTCTCTCTCCACCATCTCCCAATCAGGTCAGGAGCATCAGAACAAGAATTGGTTGAGGCATACCTCAAAACCATCCAATCTCATGTGTAACCCCATACTGCATCTTCTATTTCTTTTAACCCCGCGACTTAATTTGATGAAAACATGCCAATCTTTCGCTCCATGGTATTCTTTTGGCCATTTTTCTCATGTCCTCTACAGGACCAACAAGTATCTGAGTAGGAATGGACTGGGTTGTGCTTTCTGATAGAATAGGGTGAACCATTGCGGCATCAGCTCGAGTTGAAGGAAACTCCATGGAATGCTCAACCTTGATAGATGTGTCACCCTGCTCACCTCCCTCTTTATACACTCTCGTTCAATCTGGGTCCATGAATGGACTCGGACCTAGCCACCGGAGTCAGATCATATTTAATCAATGATATGCTGCAGTCTAATGTTTGTAATCATATGATCAATATCTTGGAAGATAGGCACTCCGGACTTATCATAGCCCATTACACCTTTGGACGAAACACGGTAGTTGAAGTCACAAGTGACCCCAAGTCAACCCACGGTCTATCATACACTGACATTCTTAGTAATATAAAATACATATAAAATAAATAAAAAAACCTCAATTATCAATTCAATTTCAATTCAATTCAAATTCAAAATTATAAAAATATTAAAAACAACATTACAAGTCTAAATTGCCAATTTGAGTTTGAAAGCCACTATGACTAATGAGTTGCTAGGACAAGCCCCCAGCTAACTCCAAATCTAAATAGAAGGAATGAAAATATAACTAAAATGAATAAATATCGTCCTCGAAGGATTAGGACTCACCAACTTGTAAGGCGAGGTGCTTCGGTGAGCGGTCAACTAACGAAGGCGAGACTGAGATCCACTCGCTGTATCATAAAAGATACAATATAAAAGTATGCATCAATACTTTAAATGTATTGAGTAAGTAGTAGGAACATAATACAATGAAATAAATAAGAGAAAATCTTGGGCAGACATGCATTGACCAACTAAAGCTGCGGGCGAATAGCGAATTCTTGGGGGTGGTCTAGAAGACCCTGTCTGATAGTCAAACATGTTCTAAGTATGGAATACTTATCTCAGAACTATTTGAATTTGAGACTAGGCCAGGCCCGGCTAGTGGGAGTATATAATGACATGTAACCGTAGGCTAGGCGTGAATTGTCCGATGTATACACTCCACCGATGAGACCCAATATACCCTGCCAAGGTATAAAGGAATGAACTAGGTGATCACAAAAGTCTGGGGCCAATCAGGGGTGACCTAAGGGTTGTGGTCGGTGACCCTGACTCGTGGTCACACGCATGAACTACAACACTTTGGAGCATATTGAAGGTCACCACGAGGGACCTAACGAGTCGTGGTTAGTGACCACGACTCGTAGTCAGCTATCATGGACCATACTGTCTAAAAGCCACAGAGTCCCGGGGTGACACCCTGATCCGTACTTGGTTACCATGAGTGTGGTCACTATCCGTTAGGTACACTTCCTCATCCTTCTCTTTTTCATTCATCACTCCCCACGACTAACCTAACAGGTCATGAGGCCTGACTACGTATCGTGGTCACATCCGTAGGGATCCCATTTCCCAATCTTCAACGGATCACCTGGGCCTCACCATGGGCTCTTAATGGATATGGTCATTTTCCCCACTCGTTAAACCCGGTGAAAATTTTCCAATTTTCCTTGATTTAAGTCCCAGGTCTAGCCTTTGAGTTTTCTGGGCATTGCAAGACTCCATGCATAGTCAAAAACCAAGCTCGGGAATGAGGGTGTAGTGTGATCTTTGGCTGCCTACTCTAGAATCTCTGTGAAATAATCGGGAATGTTCAACGGTACTCGGACATAATGCATGCCACCAAAGCTACCTTATCTGCACTCAAAACATTATCATTCACTATAGGCGTGAGGCGTGTCGGACGATGGACCACAATGACTTGGACAAAAAATTCATGGAATCCTTGTGGATCGGTTTCTTCCTTGTGACCCATTCTGCTCCCTCCTTATTTTCAGCAATAACATTTTCCAGCCACTAAAAGTGCATCACTTTGTCCTCGGTTCTTAATTTTCCGATCCCCTTCATTTCCTCCATTCGGTAGTCATATTCAGTAGTTCGGGTCGACCTTTGTATAGTAACTACCCATCAAGACCACACAGTGATGGTCTGCTCAAATATGTCGACTAGGATAACTCTTACCCACTGACGAGTCTAGCATGGGTTCCTTCTTAATTGCATTCTTTGAGGGCCTTTCTCCATGGGTGTAGTAGTAATTTGCGTAGAACTCACGCACCATCTCAATGTTGTATTTTCTCGAGTCTTGGCCATCAATACATGTTAGCAGCCCTCGAAGAGACTTTTGAGCTACGAGTACTTCATTCGGGGCATTAATGCGGAATCCTGGGCTCTTCCTCAATGCTTCGGTTGGGATTCCTTTCTCACGCAAGAACGAGCTCCGCATAATACACATTCCAGGAGGGAGGCTGTTACAAACCATCTTTTGGACCTTGCTTGGGTATGAGTGGCAAGGTAAAAATCCTCCACCTTCTAGCCGAGACTTTTCAATAGGAATTCTCCTTGTAACCGGACTCCTATGCCTCAGTATCATTATCCCTCTGACTCTTGACATCATCATTTCCCTCCCTACCATCATTAGCAAGATGGTTGTGTTATACTGAATAATATCCAAAAGATCGGAGACTAGGGAGCTTAAATGGAGAAAAAAATGAAATTCTACACACCGAGATCATAAAATGGGTCATTAGGTGACCCATGAGATGGAACAACGAGTCGTGGGGTGGCTCATGGTCAAGGAAAGAGGGCGTGGTCTTGAGGGTCTGCGGGCAAGACCACAAGTCGTGGTCGGGCCACACAGCTCGTGGGAGTCACCCGTGGTCTGGGTGGAGATTTGGCTAGGAAAATATGGGAAGTGGGGGATTCACGGGTGGAGACCACGAGTCGTAGTCGGGCACCACGATTTATGGGAGTCCCCTCATTAAGGGTCTCTGATAGAAATTTGGCAGTGGACTTAGCGGTTTGTTTCCACGAGTCATGGCATCGGGAAGAGTCGTCCGGTCCCTCGTGGGGACTAGTAGTCAAAGCCCTGCAATTTACAAGTAGGGTCTTTTCCCATAATTCTATGCTCTGGGTCCTAAACTATGTCGTTTTAAGCTATGATAGGTGGTTTTAAGAGGGGAAGCTATCCTCGTCGTCATTCATGCATGCAAAAGAATAGAAGAGTGAAAGAGGTGATCAAGGGTGACTCAGGTTCTCCTTCAATTTTCTCTTAGGTATTCAAGGAAGTGTAGGGATTCGCCCAAACCAGGTATATGAGGTTATGAATGGGTGGTTTTTTCCACACCCCAGGCCCAGTCCCTCTCTAAAAGTATGAAATTCCATGATTTATCTATGGTTTTTTTTACCCAAATGCATGAATTATCTATTTCTATACATGGGTATGATTTGATTATGATTCTACTATTGAATTACTAAGCATGGGCAAGTTTTATCATGTTTTTAATTTTAAAATCATGATTGTAGCTTTATGAATTAAAAGCCCATGAATGAGATATTCATGAAAGATGAGATTTGTGATGAATTATGTATTAATGATGAGATATTATGATGAAAAGCATGATTGAAGCTACGCATGTTTATAATTATGATTTAATTAAATTCAAGAATTTCTCTGTATGATAAGCTTTGGGAAATGCCCATTGTCTAAGTATTAATGATGATTTTCTGAAATTAAGCTTACCACATTGTTTTGGAGCGAAAACTCCCGATTATAATTTCAGCTTGTGGTATGTTTTGAGTTAATGTTTTCCTATGTAACTTACCACATGATTTTGGAGTGAAGGCTCCAATTATGTTTTCAGTTTGTGGTATGTCTTGAGTAAGAGCTTACTCACATATGCATGATTTCATATTTGATATGTATTTGAGCATTGAGGTTCGTCAATAGACGATGTTGAGCTTCGTTATAAAATGATGTAGAGCATATGCATGTTTTGGGAGTAATGTCTAGCACTGAGCAGGATAAGGGCCGATCACCCAATGCCTTAGAACTACGTGACAACATAGGTTTATACGTATGACTTTAGGGACCTCCCTCACATTGTACTTCCCTGCCCGGATGGGCCTCCCGACTGATATCGATATCATGGTATCGTCCCTAGCCACTGGCAAGGCTTTGGACGGCTCTACCCACTTAGTCGCATTAGTTGGGACCACGTAAGCTCTATCGTGGTATGTCAGTTAAAAGATCAGTCTCCCATTGTTCCTCATGATTTCAGAGATGCATATTCATTACTTATGAGATTTGTATATATTTTTTTCTAAAGCGGTTTGACTCAATGTTCAACTTTTCTTGAACTGTCGAATTCATCTTGAGTCAATTGATTCAGTTATGATGTTATAAAGTTATGTTATGTTACGTTATGAAGAGATCATTATTTAAGAAATAATGCATGCAAATTCTACTCTCAGATTCTTATGTTTATGTTTACATTATGTATTGTCTTTAAATGATTTTATTTACTTTAGTGGTTTTACTCGCTTTGCATACTCGGTACATTCCACGTACTGACCACATACTTTCTATGTTGTATCATTTCATGATACAGGACTGGGCTCTCAGCTTCAGCCCCGCTCTTGATCAGCTTGTCGAGTTAGCATTGCTTTGTTGGTGAGTCCTCATCTTCCAAGGACTAGACTATTCGGCTTTTCTTTACAATGTATTTCGGTTTCATCTTGTTGAGTTAGTTGGGGGTTTTGTCCCATCAACTCATCGTGTTTAGAGGTTATTCAGACATATGTATGTATTCAGCTTTTGATTTCATATTATGATGTTGTATTCCAAGTTAGACTTCCTTTTGTGATTATATTGCTTGACTATTCAATTTCTTGATTACGATTAGATGTATGCTTATGCCATGGGTATACTTCGGTTATTTTAGGATCCTTGTCCCGTGTTACGATCCGGGCCTCTATTTGGGTTGTGACAGGTTGTCACCATCATACTCGACCTCTTCATCTCCCTCTTTATGTGAGAGTGATAATCCCATTATGACTTCTACCGGGCTTTGGACCGCCTAGTGTTAACAAGCGGAGACTCGACGAGGTTTTAATGTTGTAGTACTTGCCTCCAAACCACTAGAACTGTCTGATTCTGAGTCAACCTAAAGCTACTGACTTTTAGCAATTTCCTTCCGTGCCGCGACTTCTGTTGCTTCTTGTTTCTGTTGAAGTCATTTTACATGAGACACATTGGTAATTCACAAATAGAACAAGTTATATTGGTGTTCTATCAAGCAGAGACGACCTTCCCGGTATGGGTCGTTGTAGGAAATGACGACTCCTTGCTGTGGTCGTTAGATCAAATTACTAAAAGTGACCAATTTTTTTCTTCCATGAGCAAATACAACGGTCAATTTGAATGGTCGTGCCAAGGGTATATAGATGCATTACACCCGTAAAATTTCCAGAGCACATAGATGGCCTATTCGCATGTTGGTTAAGAGTTTTTGAAAGCCATACATGCTAGAAAAATGGAAAAAACCGGATAAGAAATCCATTGAACCATCGCGGAAGGAGCCGGGGCGAGCCCTCCGCGATGGCAACGTGTGTCACGGAGGAGCCTCCGCGTTGGCCCAGTGACACGTTGGCCTTGTCCAGACTCAACTATATAAAGCCTCCACTTCGGTTTATTTCATTTAAACCTTAAAAATTTCAGAAAACGAGAGAAACTGAGAGGAACAAGATTTCCTTTATAATTTTCGATTGATTACGCCATCAACGCGGTCCAAATTCAAATTAACCTCGAATACCGAGGTATTTAGCAGCAGCGAGCATTCCTACAGATTTGGTTTAGCGAAATTTGGCCGGCAAATCGCCGTGCTACCGAGCTAAGGTAAGTGGAATTGCTCCAAATTAGTGTCAATATACTCCTAGCCTTAAAGTGAGTATTTCTCGCCACAGGCTTTCAAGAAATAGCAAGTTTTGACACGTCCACCGATAAGCCAAATTTTGGTCTATATATATATCGAAAGTGAGGTTTCTTCAAATTTTAGTATGTTTAGTTTAATTGATGTATAGGTGAATGCGGTTAGGAGAAATAGCAAATGCGATCGAGCTTCGTTCGTTAGTCGGATAACCCGAAGTTAAGGTATGTAAAGCCATTTCCTTCGGCAAGTTACTAACTCTAGCCTAGCATAATTCAGTGAACTCCGTAATAGAATTCCGGAGTTGAATATTGGGATTTTGTGCAAGTTCAGTAAACCTGTATTGCGTTGTTATATCGTATTTAGTTCGAAAGCTAGTAAACGGCGCCAAATGGCAAGTTATCATTTCAAACACAGTATAGCCTAGTATGCGTTTAGCAAGCATGTTTTTAGAATAATATGACATATATTTAGAATAAAAGTTATTAAAGTAAATCAGACAAACAGATAGTATCTTTTGACTACGGTATAGACATGCAAACAAATAGTATCTTGGCTACGGTAGCCCATACGAATTAGGATAGTATCTTGGCTGCGGTATTTCCCATCTGTTCGAGATAAAGATCCCAGTTGATAAAAACGTATGAGAATCGGTATAACACAGAAAGAGTTCAGAATAAGAAATCAGAATATAGATAGTATTTTTTCAGTTTAAACATGCTTACTATATATGTGATTATTGATTGTTGAGACTTGATTGTGTCGTGAGGGCACCTTTTGAGCTTCCTCGCCGCCACAGGTTGTAAGCTGTATTCTTTAGCGAGCGGGTGAGTATACGTCACTCTAAGGAGTGCCATGTCGTCCGCAGTAGGACGAAGATGGGATGAAGCTTTCCCCATATCCAGGCTGATCAGCATTGCAGTACGGTTACCACATTTGTGCGCTTTGCGCCCGAAGGCAATTCGAGATACGATTCTGAAGTTACGGATACGGTACGGAGTCCTCCGGGATCGAGACACAGTTATTTATATGGAGGTCATAGCAGCCCAGGCTAGAGACCTAGGGGCCGGTAAGCCTTTGGTAGTTATCAAGTGAGTGGAGTGACTTATGTTTGGATGGTTTTGACCCGGGTAGGGGTATATAGATTGTTTGATTGGTTGGCACCATCCGACTTATGGGGGTTGGTATTGGTTCTTTCTTGCTATATATATATGTATTTATATATTTATATATGAGCTATTAGATAGCAGAGGTCGCCATGTCGATGAGTCGCTCCTGCGCTATCACAGGATTGTTTGATTGGTTGGCACCATCCGGCTTATGGGGGTTGGTATTGGTTCTTTCTTGCTATATATATATGTATTTATATGTTATATATGAGCTATTAGATAGCAGGTCGCCATGTCGATAGGTACGCTCCTGCGCTATCACAGTACAGAAAAGTCTGTTTCAGCTTATATCAGTTCTTACAGATTTAGTTATTTCCTGCTATTCAGAGATGCTAGTTATGTTGTTTATATTCAGATGCGTTCAGTTGCTTTGCATACTCGGTACCAGTGGTACTGACGCCCGTTGGGGCGCTGCAT
>JACEIK010012732.1:0-30496 GCA_018107945.1 Datura stramonium | reverse complement strand
GAGCTAGCCAGGCACCAGATGTGCCTAGGCCCATCAGTTAGTAGTCCAGGTCCTTCTAGGGCACCAGGTGCCAGTCATACCCCCAGGGCGGGGCGTGACACATTCATCTTGCCTATGGACTTTATAATCTTGGACTACGAAGTTGACTAAGCATATTCCATTATTTTGGAAAGAGGATTCTTATCCACTATGGATGCAGTCATCAAAGTGAACTCGGGCAAGATGTCAATGACTGTGGATGGTGAAGAGGTAGTCTTTGATGTGTTCAGGGCAGCAAGGTTGCCACCCCATTATGAGGACTTTATAATGAGATCAATGGTGGAGCTTGGAGGGTATAAGCAGACGATCGAGCAGTAGGTGTTTCGTGAGAACTCAACAAGTCAGGATACTAACCATCTCACTCGAGTGAAGGAGTGAGAAGTCTTGCATCATGCCGCGATGTTAAATCAAGCACTGCACGGGAGGCAGCCCAGTAATGTCATGCCACGAATATAACTAAGGTGCTTGATGGGAGGCAGCTCATCTTTCTAATATTTTTTATTTTTGTAGAGACGAATAGGGCATTTGAAGAGAAAGAATTGGGAAAAGAAGATGAAAAAATTCTAAGTCTAGGGAGAGAAACTCGGCATGGAGCGTCAGGTAGAAAACTTCAGAGGAATTTTTTTTAGGTTAGAGCATTGGGTGGCGTGCCGAGCCAGAACCAGTTCACAAAGAAAAAAAATTCTAAGTGTCTAGTGCAATGGCTGGTGCGCCGCGCTAGGGTTAGCATGGACAAAAAATTTTTTAGTTAATGGGTCAAATTTGACCCAAGGACTCTAAAATAAGTAAAAACCCATGACCCACACCTTTATTTTAAATCTTCATTCATCCTCTATCTCTAAAAAGTCAAAAGTAAAAAGATAAAATTTTCTCTCTCCCTTCTCTCAAGGCCATAACTCTCCCTCTCCCTATCCCCCATTGTTATCTTCTCCAAAAAGCTTGGTGAAACGCACTTCCTCAAATCAAGTAAGTATTTCTCTTCTCTCTTTGTTATTTAATGTTATAAGTATTCTCCCATTACCCTTCTTCTCCAAGTTGAAGAACCCAAACATCACCATTGTTGGTGAAAATTTTAAATTTCACAATGTGGGGTTCCATAGCTTAAATCTTTTTGTTCTTCCATAATATCCTTGTTTGAGTTGCTTATTTTTGGTTTAATTTTGTTATTATAAGTTGTGGGTGTGATGAATGGATTTCATGAAAATTGTGGTTAGGGATATGGTTTGTAGAGAGAGAAAGTGCTTAGTTCATGTGATTCTTGAATTGTGAAAATCTTAGGTTGTTGAAGAATTCATGTAAATTCATTGTGGAAAGTTGTAAATATCATGTTGATTGTTGATTGAATTCATTGTGACTACCTCCATATATGGGTTATATGAATTGTGAATTAAAAGTTGGGAAAGTGAAGGGGGTGGCTAAAGTAAGCATTCTTGAAAAGAAATAAATGAGAAAGGTAGGAGGAAAATCATGAACATGACTTGTGTTGTAAAGTAGTGAATAATTTGGGTCGATGAGATTTGATATGACAATGGGGCAAGTTTGAGTACCCTATTTGACAAATTCTCATAAGTATGCTAGCGAATTAAGTGTGGGGTCATCTTGCACCTCCTACACCTAATTAGCTAGCCTTGTTATTCATGAACTGATTTTGCAAAGTTATTGTTGGTTGTTTGGTAGGTACTATGACATCACGAGCTAATAAAGGAAAAGAAGTGGTAGTCGCTGACAAAGGTCTTAAGAGGCTTAGGAAGGGAACAAAAGGGTCAAATTCATTGGTCACAAAAGCTCCCTATGGTAGGAGGTTAGAGTCAAAGTCGTAGAGGAGCATAGACTCAAATGGTTTAATGCACAAAAGGAGGCCAAGTATGTTCTGGAAAACTGGATTGATGAGGGATGCCTTGCAATTGAATTCCCTACCATCTGTGACATTATCCATGAGTTGGGGTTGGGATACATGTTTGCGAAACTTGAGGAGTGCAACCTCACTTTGGTGAGAGAATTCCATGCCAACTAGGATACTTCCTTCGAAGAGAGAACCAATATTAAGGTGCGGGGTCACATGGTTTGCTTCACGGCTAGGTCATTTAATGCTTTCTTGGAATGCTTGTGGTGGACCCATCAATGTAATTTATATTGCTAGAGAAGCCCCCGTATTGTGATATTCACTATACACTATGTGGTGAGCATTCATCTGCTCATTGAGCAAGGGATCATAATGGAACCCATTATACACTCTCATTCTCCTACTTGACTAATGAGGCGACAGTCTGGGTCAAGCTTGTCTGTGTCGTACTCTTTCCTAGGACACACACCATAGAGATCACTAGAGAGAGAATTATATTGGTGTATATGCTAATGAAAGGGATGCTAATCAACTTTGAGGTGAGAGTCTGGGTCAAGCTTGTCTGTGTCGTACTCTTGCCTAGGACACACACCACATAGATCACTAGAGAGAGAATTATATTGGTGTATATGCTAATGAAAGGGCTGATAATCAACTTTGGCGCAGTGCTCAAAGATAACATGAGGAGGTCCCGAGACAACTGCTGATGGAAATACTATTATGCAAACCTCCTTGCCTAGTTCTTAGGAGAGGTTGGCATGGAAGAAGAAGAGGTCGATCTTCATCTACTCCTAGCATGGCATTTGGCGGGAAAAATGATGGATGTCACAAAGATGAAGGAGCTGGCCAACTCTTTAGTTCGACTTCTCACTTCCACCGAGCGTCAGGCTCGAGATGATAGTTGGCGAGGCCATATGTGTAGGATACTAGTGCTGCAATTGAAGATTGGAGGTAAACCTGCCATTGATGAGGCAATGTCAGCACTGGAGGAGCGGTACCCACTTATTGAGAGTGTGATGTTGATATGCAAACTGGGACCAACTTTTGAGGAGCCTCTAGATGAAAATATGGTCACAGTGTTGACCGGTGGTATTGGTGATATCGATGATGGTGGTGATGAGGATGATGCTACCATAGGAGCTATGCAAGCTGATGGCGAGGATGATGATGATGATCAGGAGTAAAATCCTGATGATGACTACTGTGCTTAGTGGCCCAAGAAGTTCTTTTTTCTCTCCCTACATGATATATTTGTATGTGCACTGGAGACAGTGCATTGTAAGTGTGGGATTGAGGAAATAGATTTCTTATTTATTCCTTCTTTGTTAAATTTGTAGTGGGATGTAGCATTAGTTGTCATTCTCTGTGTTGATAGTTGTTCTGTGACTGATAAAACCATAGTATGTAATAGCTAGTAATGGTGATGATTGTGAACACTAATGATGCCTTGTTACTTGTTATTTGATCGTCTCTACTTAGTTTTGTTTTGTTAATTGAGAGTTATTTTTTTAGTGTCTTCATAGATGTAGTGACCCTTTCCAATGATGGATGGATGACGACCATCTTAAGAGAAAATTAGTCACAATTGTTTTCATATTTTAGGATGGAGTCAAAGCTACCACTTATGTGCTCTTTGATATTCCACTTAGAAGCTAAGCTAGAGGCAATGAAGTGGTCATCTTGAATGCATAAGAAGTAAAACTCTATGAGAGACACATAGGTTCTTTAAGTTGACTCAAAGAAAAATAATCTTAGGGCTTAATAATGATAGTTTCATTCAACTTGATTGTGTGGTTCTTTAAGTTGACTCAAAGAAAAATAATCTTAGGCTTAATAATGATAGTTTATTCAACTTGATTGTGTGGATATGTAGCCATGTAAAAGCCGACTCATATCGTGATGCTATTAGAGCTGAGCTTGATATGTTGTGTATTGTACATAATGTAACATCTAGAACTTGACTGATGAGTGTATAGATAGTTAGTTGTCAACAAAGTAAGATGTAATTAAGGAATTTCTTTGAAAATCCATTTTGTCCATTGTTGTTGTACCTTCCTAACACTTTCCCTAGTTAACCCTTGAGCTTCAAGCCTTAATTTTCTTCTAGCCAAAGAAGCTCTGCCCCTTGTTGTGAGACCTCAGAATTATTGATCCAAATATAGTCTGATGCACTTTAAGAATTAAGAATGAGGGTCCACAGAGGTAGAAAAAGTTAAGAGAAAGGAAAAAAATGGGTGTGGATAACAAGAAGAGAAAATAGAAGAGGCTGCCCATAAAAATATGTTGTCTACTAAATTGTAAGTATAAATGAAAAGATTTTAATGGTTGATTATTCTTGTGAACTTATAAGTAGAAACTAGCAGTCAAATAGAATGAAAAAGGGCATGAGAAAGAGAAGAGAATTAATGAAAGAAAAGGTGAGCAAGAAGACAAAGTGGTGGACAAGAAAGATTAAAAAAATGTCTTAATGTTCTTAGGACTAGTATCCACTACTAAAGAAAATCATTCCTACCTGTCCCTTAGCCGATAATACAATCAGAAAAATTCCTTATAATCTTACTATTGTTGAAGCAACTAAGTAGTCTAAACGTACATGAGGGGCAATCTTATATACATGACACACATCATTTCGAGAGTGAGTGTGTCTTGCTTATTATGTTTCAGGCTTTGATTGATAACATAAGGGAAGGAGTATCACTAAATAAGTGAAGGCATAAGATTGTCAAAGTCGATGTACTATGTGTTGCATTTTCATACTTAATTATGTTGCCCCTATTTTGAAAAGATGAGTCGGCTATAGAGGCTATGTAGTTCGAATGTGAAAACTTATGTGTGTGATTGATATGAGTTGTTACGAATTGATGAACCACTAATGCATGTCCTCTATACGAGATGCTTAAGTGAGGATTAATAGGGGTGATGAGTGGTGAGAAAAGATGTTCATGCACATAAGTAAGGATTGTTCGAGGACTAACAATAGCTTAAGTGTGGGTGTGATCTTGGCATATTTTTTATGCCCATTTGTCATAAGCTTTTACCCATATTTTACCTTGTTTTGAGATCATAATCCTTATGAAATGCATAAATTCATGTTTATGTGTGTCTTGTGAGATAACAAAGTTTTTAGATGTTTTGAACAGAAAACCAGAAAAAGGACTCAAAATGACCCATGTGAAGGAAGAAGAGTTCGCAAAAATTGGCCCGGTGATATAGCCGATGTGGCGTCGTAGCCCCAACTTTTGAGAAAATTATTCTCAACTTGGTGTGTTGGATGGAATGGGCGCCAGGTCCTCAACTCTAGAATAAAATTTGATCAACACCTTAGTGAGATGAATGGAGTGGCACACTAGAAACATTCCCGACTTAGAAAATTTTCGAACACTTTGGTTCATTGAGTGGAGTGGCGCGCTTAGTTTAAAACTTCAGAAAATTTGACTAATACCTGGTGTATTGCTGGAGTGGCGCACCGTAGGGCAAACATCATAAGAAGTTCAAGACAAACTATGGTGAGATGGCGTGTGGGCGGCGCGATGTGGCATCTGTTATGGATTTTTAAGTTTAAAAGTTGTACTTGTCAAGGGCAAAAGAGTCATCAGATGCCTTTCTTATAAATATAACATCTAGGGAATTTTGTTAGAGAAATTTCATTGTATTAATCGTTGTACGCAATTCTTGGGGGAAGAGACAAACAGTTCATTTTCGCGTTTCTTGTTTACCTTATGTTTGTTAATCGAATGATAAATGCTTTAATTTTCCGCTTGAAGTTGAGTGGCTAAACTTTGCTCCTAGGGTTATGGCCATAGATGATGCAGGTAGTTTGAACATTTGTTTATGCTAGTTCTTCAATTATGATGTTTCTTCTTGTTTTCATTGTTTATTCGTTAGATTGATCACCTCTCGAATATAGTCTATTGTCTTTTTGCTGAACTCGGGAGAGAAAACCAAAAGGGTTAAAAGAAAGTATAGAATAGGTTTCAATGACTCCCTTATTCAAATGAGTTCAAGATAGATTTCGTTGTTGAGATATGAATATACCTTTCAACCCTGCTCAATTGAATACAAGTAGCCAGAACCGACGCTCATGTTTCTTCTGCAACCATAGGATATAGGCTAGGATTCATGAGATAGTTCTTGGAAGTTTGGGAGATTGGCAAGAAATGGGATAGTAACTTGCAACTAGAAACCTTAGGAAGGGTTAGTCTAGCATATTCAAATCCTAAACTCAACCTAAAAGAAAAAGTTCCTTGACCCTAGATTCTCATTATCATTTGAATTACAACATTTGTGAGCATTCAATTAATTAGTTAATTTACTTTTCAAGTTTTAGTAGTATAATCTCCAACCCATTCCCCATTTTAATCTATGTTTATTAGAATGGTGAAATAAAGTGTTAACCTCAAGCAATTAATCTAACAAGTATTTGAGGGATCGATATCGAGACTTCACCATCCTATATTACTTGGACAACCACATGCACTTGCATGCGCTTGGGTTACATCAATGTTCAAAATACTTACCTGGAATACAAGTGCATGGTATGGTTCAGGCTAACATGACACGATTGGTACCATGACTCATAGGTTAGAATTTCTGCACTTCAACACTTAATATAGTTCACCACGACAGTGGGCAGTTATGACTTGTACCAGGTAGAAGGATCGTAATGACCAAACATAGTGTGAACTTCTACGTCTTGTTAAGTCTTTGCTTCTACTAGGACTATGAGCCGTACCATCATACTACAATTTGTATTAAGGCTCATAGTCCCGACTCCGCACTTCGATTTTCAGATTTTAGTCCATTTTTCACCTGCACACTGCAAATAATATTAGTCAAGATACTTGGGTTGCCTCCCAAGAGCGCTTGATTTAACGTCACGACATGATGCAGTAGTTTGGTAACTCGCTTACCAAACCACCTCATGGGTTTCTCTCTATACTATGCCTAATTTAACATCACAACATGACGTGGGTCTCTTGACTACTCTGAAATTCATCAAGAAACTATGACTAACACGATAGTTGAGACCACTCAAAAACTTATTCGATCGTCATCGACCGTAGACATTGAGCACCTCTTTATTCAAATTTAACTTCAACTATCCTGCTTCAATATCCATTAAGGCTCACACCAGTGGAAAGGAATGGTTGCCCCAAATGATAGGGGACCTCAAAATCCACTTTGCAATCTAAAAATCATGAAGTTAGACGGAAAGAGGAACTTGTCTACCACTAACACATCATGAAGGATACGCATTGGGCTTTTTCACCGTATGTCCACCATCAATGCTCCGCATTGTTATCTCGCTGGGGGCTCCCAAGCCCACTTTCTTGAACATAGCTAGCGGCATCAAATTGATGGAAGCTCCAGATCACATAGTACTCTAGCAAACTCAAATATCCACAATACATGGGATGATGAAGGCACCTGGCCTTTCATCTATGCAAGGACCGTTAAGGCTATGGCACTACAATGGTGCCAAATTTCCAATTGGTTCGTAGCTCACAAATCATTTCCGGTCACTAGGTCCTTCATGAAGTTAGCATACCCAAGCATTTGCTCTAATGCCTTAACCAAGGAAATATTCACTGACAACTACTTTAGCATGGATAAAAATTTCTAAATTTCCCATCATCCAATCTCTTCTTCTTTCTGAGGAAATGGTGGAGGTGGTCGGTGGGATAGGATGAAAATTTTGTGGGCCTCTTTCACCTTTCCTTTTTCAGCAGCAAGCTCTTCGCATCAACTCGAGTTCTGATCAAATCTCGCATTCACCTTCAGCTGCTTGCTCGCCTCATCCTCCTCATCCATATCAACCTCCTTCAATTTTCCCATTTCAACTAAACTGCATGGTCGATCAATTATGGTTTTTCCACTCCTAGTAGTTACGTTTATGCAATGGCTATCATTCTTCGGATTTTTGCACTATGTTACTAGGAGTGTACCCTTCTAACTCTAGTTTAAGGATGCAAGACATCTCGGCATAAACCGTGTTCAATTTTCTTGATCGTTGTATGCATAACTCAACTCTCTCGGTTCATGCGCTATATATCTCGCGGAATGTCCTTATAATGCCCCCAAAACCAATGACTAGATCCGGGGACTTAAATAAAAATCTAGAAAATCTGCAGAAATTTTTGCCACAAAATCCATCACCTAACTGGTCGTTGTAGATCTAACGACTCATAGGTTGTCGTGAGAGGGAGGATGGAGAAATGGTAAGGGAGAAGAAGTGCAATTTAACGGAAGACTTTACGCAGTTTGGTGTCCTGACGTTAAGTCACTCATGGTCAGGCCGGGGTTAGGAAATTAAGAGTCGAGGCAATGAGGTGCTGGGACGCGATGGTGACCACGAGTCGTGATCACCTGTGACGAGTCATGATATTCCCTGCTACCGCCAGATAATTATTAACCAATGTACTTGAAGAACGACACCATGAGTTATTGTTGCCAAGGATAACGAAGCCCTTATGTCCCGCGTGATGACTTCAATGTTTTTTAGGCAAGATACCTACGAGAGGTCCCAACGAGACGTGGTCTCAATCCAAATGACTGCTGAGTCACCATTGGGACCCAAATGACCAGATTTTCTCAAATTTTTCCCAGGGGATACAGTTGTAATCTCCTACCTATTTCTAATGCCTAAATCACATCATTTCGTGTACCCAAGGATATTAGAGGGATTGAATGTTTTTCCCCTCATTCCCCACGTTAATTCTCAGAAAAATATCGATAAGTCTTTCAAGAACTCTCAGAGCAAGGTCCATGGCTTCATTCATCTAAATCCAAGATTACTCCTCAGGGGAATTTCGTAGCTAGGTATGTGAGAATTTAACAATGGAATTGTCCTTCCCTTGTGTCCCCAAAACCCTTCCATCAAGCTTTCAGAAGTTTTAGCCTGAAGTTTTGAATACAAAGAAAATTATTGTTGTTTTTCAGTTAATGTCACATAGAATTATATCCATGCTTATTATTGCAATAGATCTCCATCAATTTTTACCCGAATTGTTGATGTTCTTGTCAAAGTGAATTTAAGCCCTAAATTTTCGAAAGTAAAGACTATTTGTCTATTAAATTTCGTGTGAAGCCAGAAGTGTGATTTACCAAATTTTCTAGTATTTCTTATTGTTTATATGTTGAGTAACACCATTGATAAGAACATTTTATCCCTTGTCGATAAGATTGCTAATTCTTGAAATTTTTCCCACATTATGAAATTCCCTGTTGGAAGGAGTTGAGTTCTCTATTAGCCGCTTAGTTGTTCGCCTCGATTAGAACGTAGAACCTCTTAGAACTATTCAAAAACTTGTCAACTAATCAGTTTGACTTCAGTGTTTTCCGTAGGTATCAGTGGGGCCTCCGGAAGTTATCGTAATCAAATTCAAAATCAAGCTTGTCACCCATTGAAGGCCATGATTATTTTAGATATATAGCTCACTAGCCTCAAGACCCCGCCGATTACAGCTTTTGTTCTAGATAGTTATGACGCCAGATAAGCAGCTTCCGACTCGCCTAGAACCCAATTTTAGAATCTGTCCGATAAGACTCTCGTGGTACTTTCAGTTATATCCCCGACTCAGTCTTGGACCCCGGCGCTTCTCTGATTATCGCCTTAGTACTCCGCATAGATTTTCCATTGAGAGTAGGACTTAGCACCGAAAGTGTGCCGGGTTCAGCGCACCAAGGTTCCTAAAAACAACGTCGCCAGCATAAGTTACAATATTATTTGGCCTGATTTGCCGCAGACTCTTGTGATCACCTGTACTCATGCCATTATACCTTGAATGGTATATTGGGTCCTACCAAGGGGTGTACATCGACTCAACGTCTAGATCAAGTTGTTATATATCGGTTGGGCGTACTCTCTCAATAGTCAATCCGGTCCAGTTTCAGAACAAGCAGCTTAGTTCGGCCCAGTTCAATCAGTTTAGCCGCTTCAGTACGCATTTTAGACTCGAACTTTCGCACTTAGGACATGTCTGACCATCGACAGTAATATCTTGACCATTTCGCTTACTTCGCAGTTCCGCCTCAGCTTACTTGCTGTTCATTGCATGTCATTTCAGTTCAGACTTTATATTCAATGTTTTCTCCCACTTACCAGTAAATTCAAAGTACCGACACATACTTTTATGTTGTATCGTTTCATGATACAACTTGTAGGTTCTCGCACTCAGCACAGTTAGTCGCCGCGGTTCAGATCCTCCACCTCAGCAGTGAAGCTATTAGTCCTCATCATTCGAGGGAATTATTTCATTTTGTTTAGTTAGTTCATTATTTTTAGCTAGACTTAGAGTTGGTTGGGGGCTTTTCCCACAACTCATCGTCTAGAGGGCTTTCGTAATAAAAATTAATATCATACTTCAAATGCTCTTAAACTTATGATTCCAGTTTTATTTTAATAAATGCTTTTATGCTATTATTTCAAATCTTCCGCTATATTTATTTAACTTAAAATACCAAAGGTATAATAGAGAAAGGGTTGACTTGGGATCACTTGTGACTTTAAGTACCGTGTCCCGTCTAGGGTGTAGACTCGGGCGTATTGCAGTCCTTCAGGTGATCATCAGTTGACTTTTCCCTTTACAGCTCAGCCATCATGCTTTCTAACTTTGAGGTTCAAGCATCACCCTTACTGTGCTTTTGAGGAGCATATAGTTTATGATCCTTTTGGTATCTATCGTTTTTCTCCAATCACCTTCTCGTTCTTCGCCCTTTACTTCTATCCCTGTATCAAACTCTATTGTAGTTGTCCCTGTATTGGTTCCAACCTTGATTTTTGGAGCCTTGGTGCCAAGTGTCTTAACCCTATCGCCCAAAAAATCTCGACACTTTTGTTATCCAAGATGTTTGCTTTCTCCTCAAAATTAGTGTGCTCAAACCACAATTCTTGACCCTGAGCTCCCACTGCATTTACCTCCTATGATCCAAACCCTATGATATGCTTCATGATTAGTCCAATGCATTTTCATATTAGCTAACTCTCGATCACGCCATCTTTTTTCCCCGCGCGTCTCCGCAGTCATCCCAAGAGTGCTGGCGGTACTGCAGCTATCTCGGCTTTCTCTGGTATGCCAAGCTTCGTTCATTTTGGTCACTCGGTCCAATATGGTCATTGCTTCCTCCAATGAGTGACTCATCAATTCACCACCTTCCACCGTATCTCTGCCAGGGCCTTAGTGTTGTCGTTCAAAGATTCGTAAAATATTTCCAAGAAGCTCTCATTGGGAATTTTGTGATTTAGGCATTTAGTCAACTTTTACATGAACCTCAGCCATGTCTCTTGAAGTGCTTCCATCTTAAGCCGTCTAGTTACACACTCCACCTTTGGAGCTACAACATCCCAGAAGGTGGGAAGAACATTTCAATAATGCATGTTTCAATTTTCCAATAGGTGATGGAATCATTTGGCAACTTAGACAACCATAAAGTGGTTTCTTTACCATCTAGAGAGAACGAAAAGAGCCTCACTCGATGGCATCCCGGTTTACTCCTAAGAACCTTTACGCTCAAAATACCCACAAAATTCATCAAGTGAAGATTTGCATCATCAGCTGCATTGCCACTGAACACTCCCTTCATGTTAAGAAGCTGAATCATCGTGCTAGTGAGATAAAATTTTGCCCCAAAGAAGCTTAACGTGTAAGTACAATAGCTCCTATTGACCCAACTTCATCAATATTTGGATCCTCTCATCATCATCAAAGTGAGCAGCATATCTATGGAACTGGTGTGGCTCACGGTCTCTGTTTCCTCTTTGTTGTGGCCAACATTGTAACCTCTTCCGTGGCATTGCTCCGGCTTCTTAAAGAGTAGCTTGTCGAGCTAACTCGCCTTGTTGGCCTCATTAGCTCGATTTGAGCTTCAAACCCACTCAAGGTCTAGCCCTCATCCTGCTCAGGGGTCTCTACACCTGCTATTCTTTGCAGTGTCCTTTCGAGTTCTTGGTCAATTGGCACTAAGGGGTTTCCACTCCTCCGAGTACTTGGCATTCACCAAGTAGTAACTTGTGTTAAACAAAGACATAAGGAAAGAAATGAAAATGAGTAAATAAATATTAAAAGTTAAATAAAAGCAATTAATCTAAGTCCTGCCTTATTCCCCCATCATCAATGGCGTCATTTTTATAATTCTCAAATGACATCTCTGAAGAAGTATAACGTCGACGTTGTCAATAAAGAACCCAACTAACATGAAGTACGATCCCACAGAAATATGGTCAAGATATAGACTAATCCTAGTATTTAGGCTTTTAGTTCAATTATTTTCTAAGGGGGTTTTTAAGAGAAATAATCAACCGACAATACCGTGAAATGGAGTTGTTATCAAGGTTATGCAATTAACTAGGAAAGTGTTCTATGGTTTAACTAGGTCAAATTATTACACTTATGATCTATCCCCAATACTTAGCCTATAGAACTGGAGCAACTATGTTCATCCAAATGACTGAATCGCTCTATTGAATGACTATACTCACATCGTGGTTAGTCTCCCGAAGTTATTTCACTTAACTTTTATAAAAAATTCCAAATTAACTTTCTTGCGACCGAAGCTCAAGTTATTCAATGAAACTTACTTCAAGGTTTTGTTGTTCTTCTTTTCCTAATGTCTACTTCTCTAGCTTTAAGAAAATAGAGAATTCGCTATTCGAATGTTGCGCACCATTAAGAAACATTAATCATGAAGAAAAGAACATTACAGGCATTCATATTGGTTTAGAATCACTTTTTGTATTTTTACCTAGTTTGTTATTCGACCATGGTTCCCACAACCATAGTTGTGGAGGGTTTAGCTACTCATATTTGTAAGCAAGAAATTAGAATTCATGAAAGAAATCATAATTAAACACTTACAATATTTATGGAAGAAAAACCCAATAATCAATTGCACAATCAAAATTCAACAATCAAAAACACAATGATGAAATCAGAGTAAGGTTTTTGTGTATTTGTTCTCCAAGAAGTGTTAGGAAATCCCAAACAAACTTATAATCAAGAAGTATCAATGCCCTAAATAAAATAAAAGAAAGTATTTATACAATTAATAAAATCCTTTCCTAATTTGATAGGGATTCTGCTACCGGATGACCTATGAGTCATAGCATGTTGCTACGAGTCATGTTCTACCCCCAGTACCATTCTACAGCTTCGGACAGCCGTGCACGAGTGATCGATACACCCGTACATTGTCACCACGCAGTCATGGTACCGTCCGGATGAACTTAAATCCGGGAATCTTAGATGATTCTCCTATGGGTTCATAATGACTCGCGTACCATGTAGGTACGACCCGTGCGATCCACTCATGCCCCGGTATATAAAGAACCAGAGGAGAAATCTTGAAATGCATATGGGTCAAATAGCAAGAGGGCAGAATACAAGGCTCAAGAAAGCTTACCTAGTGACAAATGCCAATCCTAATAAAGTGAATGCAGATCTACTTGTAGTGGCGGGGAGCTAGAGGAGTTTAGCAAAAGAAAGTAGTATATAAAATATGCTGATAAAGAGAAAGAGAAGATAGGGGAAGAGATAGAGGTTTCAGAGGAACTTTCCAATGTAAAGCCACCACCTCCTTTCCCTGCCAGCCAAATTCAAGGTGTAAAAGCTATTCAAGAAGTTCCTTGGTTTACTCAAGTAGATGTATATTAATATTCCTTTTATTAATGTAAAGCAAGTGTTCCAAAATATGCTAAGTACATCCGTGACATTATGGAACAAGAATTAGTTGCAAAGTATGCTACATTTGCATTTACTAAGGAGTGCGTGACCAAGGATTCGAAATAGGTTACCAACCAAGTTGAAAGATCCGGATAGCTTTCACCATTAAGATCTCTATGAGGGGCAAAAATCTATAGCTCAAGCTTTGTGTGATCTTGGGGCCAACATTAACTTAATGCCATCTTCTATATTCAAGAAGACAAATGGCTGGAAAGTCCATGCCCTACCACTATTATTCTCCAGCTTAGTAATAGATCTTTTCCAAGGCCTAATGGTATCATTGAGGATGTCTTGGTGTAAGTTGGGTCTCTCATATTCTCGATAGACTTTGTCATACTAGACCTCAACCTTATCCGAAAGATACATTTGATTTTGGGACATCTGGGTTTTGGCTATGAGATGCAATAGATTTGTATGTAGTTATCTGACAACCGACAATGAGGCTGCATGACAAGGCGGGAGGCCTACGTGCACAAAGCAATAAAGCTTCCAGCTATCTATGAGGAGTTGCTCGCTATTGCAATGCTAGATATTGAAGCAAAGCTTCCTCTTATCACACATGGAGGTCTACTAGAGAGAGAACTATAGATTATGATATTTTTGGTGATGCCGACAGCCGTGAGATAGATCAAACATTAGAGATGGAAAAGCATATTCATCCGTGTAGGCGTACTTTGGAGCCCAGCCAATGTACTCACTCTGGGCCCACTACAAATCCATCTATTAAGGAAGATCCCAAGCCGAATTGAAAGAATTATCTTCCCACCCTGCGATTTGGGAGGATACACCTTATCGGTTTTTACTGTAGGTTGTTTAATGTACAAGTTAAGGAAACATTTATAGTTTTAACAAGGAAGAATAGTGATAGCAATTGGGTGGTAAATGTTCTGACATTAATGGGACCAAATTCTACATTTTGCATGAATAAGATCTTCATGGAGGAAGGTTGAAAGCCGAAAGTGTTCAACACCAAAGTGAGGCTAAATTTAGCTTATGAAGGATATGGTGCTTAAGGAACTGGACAAGTGTATTGGATGCGAGTATTGTGCAGCTAATCTTTGATAGTGAGTTGGTTGGCTTGGTACAATGTATTCCAAAGAAAGGTGAGGGATGAAAATCATTAAAAATGAAAAATGAGATAATTCTACATGTACAATACTAGGTGGAAAATTTTCATGGACTATAGAATATTGAATGAGGCTAGTCACAAGGATCATTATCCGATTCTCTTCATCGACTAGATGTTGGATAGACTGGACGGACAAGAATATTATTGCTTCTTAGATGGGTATTCAAGATATAATCAAATAGCCATATCACTAGAAGATCAAGAGAAAAAAAAACATTGTTCACTTGTCCATATGGAAACTTACCTTCAAGTGTATGCCATTTGGACTTTCCAATGCACCCCGCCACATTTAGAGATGTATGATGGTAATATTTTCTAATATGGTGAGGGATTTAATCGAGGTATTTATGGCTGATTTTTCAATTTTGGTAATGATAACGCTCAAATTCCTACTCCTGATAAAGCATGAAGCGAGCGTTGTCAATAAAGAGCCCAACAAAAGATGGGGTCGATCCCATAGGGAATAAGGTCAGGATGTAGAATAACTTTAGAATTTAGGCTTTTAAGTATGTTATCTCCAAAATCAAGGGTTTTATAAAAGTTTTTATAAGACAAGGTTAAGAATTGTTGTTGCTTATTAATATTGGCGCTAACTAGGCTAAGTGCTTCCCATAGATTCATAACTACTTCGAGTTTTACACTTGTGATCTTCCCTTACTTGTAGACTAGAGAAGTAGGGTTCATCCAAATGACTGGTTCACCCCTATTGGATGACTATATTCAATCACGTGTTAGGTCTCATGAGCGATTTAAATTCAAAGTTATCAAATTTTTCCAAATTAACTATCTCAAGGCCCTAAAACTCAAGATATATAATGACCCATAAAGATCAAGGCACTATTGTAATTTTCTTTTCCTAATCTCTACTTCTCTAGGTTCAATCAAGAAAAGAATCGTGCAAGTCTTAATGTTGCACTTCATTGAGAAACATTAAAGATGAAGAGAATACGATATATTTAGCATTGACTTAGAATCACTTTGTGTACCCCGGTTTGTTAATTCACTATGGTTCCCACAAGTCTATTTGTGGGAGGTTTTATCCTCTCATGATAAAAGAGAATAAAAGCATTCATAGACAAACACATAATTATATACTTGCAAAGAAGATTAAAAGGAAACCTACTTGAATATTGCAAGAATTGATGATGAATAATTCAAGAACAAGGAAGAAAATCAAAGCAAGTCTCTCAACAAGAAAACTTAATGTTCGACTCTCTACTGAAAATAACTTAAAAAGCATTATACAAACAATTGAAACTTCTCTATAAAAAGGAAACTACCAAAAATAGTTTCCACTTTCACTTACAACTCGTAATAGGATTGTGTTGTAATTCTGACTCGTACGTTGGTTAGCTATGTTCAGACATGGTACGACTTCAAAACAAGAACCTACTAGTCATACATTCTTCCTGTGGTTGGAACTTGCACTTTTGGCATCCTCTCTATTAACTTCCACAAATGTCTTGGTATGAACTCGCACTCGCCCTACGATCTATGACTCCTTCTCGTATCTTGAGTCCCGCCGCCTTCTATTCTTCTGGTATTTTCCACGGTTCCTTGGTATGGGTATTAGGTAGTCCTGACTCATGCTTTGCTACCCGTACTAGGATACTTGGTCTATTAAAATCTTCTGGAGTTTTCTACGATCGGCTATGGGATGGCTCATATCATGAGCCATAACTTGCCTTTGCCTCACATTTGGTCCCCTGACCTTTCCATGACTCTCAGTACGACTTTCGCACTGAAGTCTATACTTTCATTGTACCTTCTGGAATTTTCTCCATCTTTTTGCACAATTCAGCCCAACATCATTTTCTCGAAAAGTAAAAGTGCCACATATCCATATAAGCACACCTAAGTCCATGCTAGTTTCCTCGCTTAAGACACGAAAGTGTTGTAAACTCCACATCACATCAGCACCATCAACTTAAGACTTTTTTTCGTGTCCTCGTTCAAAGAAACAAAAACTAAAAACGACGCTAACTAGAAAGTAAAACTCAGAATACCTTCTCGCTAGCCAACACAAATGCACTGCACTATAAGTCACAATCAACTATTGACCATTTTTTTTCACTGAGGAGCACCGTGCATATCTATATCCACAATCAATGACATACATGGATCAAATTATGGCATCCAAATATTAGCAGAGAATTGAGCCATCACCAATGCTATTTACAATGACAATTGGTAAAAGACAACAAAACCAAGTACCCTCATTAAATAATGAAGTTCCCAACATACACAGATACATAGAATCATGAATCTTGGAACTAAATAAATGAGACTCTCACTCTCACAAAGAAGTTCCAAATACTGCACATAGGATATCATAGGCTTGCCTTATTTTCTCTACTGCCTCGACGCTAGGCTAGGATCACTATAGACTTTTGCTCGCACTTGTAATGTAGGCTTTGCCGGGTATGGTAAATATGGAATTAAGTGACTAAACCCTCCTTGGACACTACATACTTGTGTCTAATTTACACTTTTTACCCTGGCTTTTCAGCTCTTTTTCAACATTTTCCTCCCTTTTCTCCATTTACATGAAATTTGTGGGTATGGTGTTTTTCTTAACTTTTTCATTCCTTTTTCTTGTATTTTCTTTCTTTTCATTTTTCTTGTCCACCTCTTTTTTTCTTTCTTTTTCTTGTCACACCACACCACCCCTTTAACCTTTTTTCTTTTTTTTTTCCTTTTTTCACCTCCCCACAATATATGCAGCACCCCTACTATAGCCATCCTAAATTTAGGCATTTTGCCCGAGTTGAGGTTCACAATGTCCAATGATGTACCAGTACAACAAAGTTCATTATAAATAATGGATAAGGTAAAGGGTTAATCAAAAATGAATGGTCAATATAAGGCTCAAAATTAGGATCAAGGTATTCATCATCATTTCGTAGGGTCATTTAAGATAAAGTGTCTAAAGTCAATAATGGACTATGATAATCTCCTAACCAATTATCATAAAGACTATGCAAAGACCAACCATGCAAGTTCTAGATCCTCAACGTAGTATTGAACTAGGTATACATCCTCACTCATGGTACCGGTATGCATTAAGTCTACCTATCCAGTTCATGCACGGATAAGCTACAACTACTCATGCTCCTAATTTAAATGCCATGAAAAGATCCACGTAAGTCATGCAATTACCAACTACACAAACTAACATCAAGAAATTTTTTTTAAATAGGGTCATTTTTCCAAAAACATCAAGCTAGTGCATTTGTTAGTTGCAGAGTAATCTTAAGCTACTTCTAGTTAAACAAAAACAACGTGGGTTCTACTAGATATCATGTTCTAGGAAAAGACACACGACAAGAAAACCCTCGTATCGAATCAAAATTCCCAAAAATACGTACACCCCCTTGAAAAACATGATTCTATCCCCAAATCATAAAATATGTAAGAATAAGGGAAAATGACATACCGTGGCTCACTAAGCACTCCTTTCATCCCGCAGTAGGTGGTACCGCGCATAATTGGTGCTAGCAAAGTGGTCAACGCACTCAATGGTACCTCTATTGGGATTTGTTACCCCGCATCACTAGCGGTTGCTTTCACGAATTCCTCAAGCACTACTATGTCTGAAGCTGTATTCCCTAATGGTCTCGCCACACTAATCACCCTCTCGGGAAGTGGTGGAGCTCCCTACTCCTTTAGCTCGGCTCCCTAACTCCAACATATATGCATCATAAGTTTGCAGCTCTCCACTCTAGCCCACTTTTCTCCTCCTTCCTCCTTTTTTCTTCTATTTGAGGGATCATTTTCAACTTCCTTCAAGACCCTCTTTACCTTTTCCTCCCCTAGCACCCATCAGTATACCTCCAAATCAAGCCCTCATCATGACGTGTCTAGGTAATCACACCTGGCCAATTTTTATAGACACTCTTTAGGGACCAACATATACCTAGTCGGTCTCGCTCAAGATACCCGTAGGAGGTGCAGATGAAGTACTTGAAGCTACCTCTGTATGGAAGGCCTCTGTATCCGGCATCTCACCCTACTCCAATGAGGTGGGGGGCATCAATATGCTTCGCCCGACACTCGTGGAACTGGAATCGTGGTACGGTGCCCAACCACCACCCTAAGCCATCTCATCCCTAATAATTCCTATATCCACCGGCCCTCAGCCCTCTAATGTATCTACCTCCTTCTTCACCTTAAGTCTTGCCTCCATACATAATCTGAACACGAGACTAGGGAATGGGATGGTGGTGCTCAATCCCAAAGCCTAGTCTTGGATCTCCTTCGCAATAACCCATCACGGGAAATAATATAGGTCCCGTGGATACGCTTACCACTTAAATTAGTCGTGTTGTCTAAGCTATTTGATACATTTTCATGTGATTTTATATAAAAATGAAGATATGTGCTAACCGACATGATTAGTTTTGTTTTGTAGGTTTTTGATGACTTTTAAGGAGCTAAATCATGAGTTGGTGAAGTAGGGCTTGGAGACGGAATAAACACGCTAACGTCGGCAAGGAGGAGGCCCAACAGCCCACTCGCGCTTCAAGCAACGTGCCACGGCAGTGCTGCCCAAGACAGCTCCCCTGCGCGTTGGCAACGTGTACGGCGTGGTGGCTCTGCGACCAACCTTGTGCAACGTATCTTCCTCAAAGAAAGGTGCCACGCCGCCAACGCGTGTGGTGCTGCGTGGCCGACAGCTTTTCGGGGCGATTTCGTGGCACCGTGTCATCTGAGGCAATGTTCGCCGTTGCACTCCGTGACACGTTGCTTGTTATTTCGGGACAAATTCCTACTACTGTAAATAGCACACTTAGGTTTATTTTTACATATTCACTGGTGGAGCAAGAACGTGTTACAAAAGTGCTTTGATACCTAAAATTCTTAGGGTTTTCTCTATCCCTTTCTTCCTTTCAATTGTTTGCATGATTTCCATTCATTTAACGATGTTTAATCCACAAATGAGTGGCTAATTCTCTATCTTGCTGAGGTTATGAACTATTGTATTGAAATGTAATTATTGAATTGTCAGGTTTATTTCATCTTTTCTTCTATGATTGTTCCATTTAATTCTTGTTCTTACTAATGCTAATATTTCGCCAATGTTAATGTAAATCAAAAAGTCCGGTTTCACCCGAGAGGGCAAGAAACTGGAAAGTTGTGAAATTAATAGGATATGATCTGTTCTTTGTTTGGGAAAATTGGGAATTGATTTACCTTCGTGATAGAAATATATTCGAAAGTTCGTATTAGTCTGGAATCGGTTTTGTATAGCTAGAACTTGAATTTCTTCTTATCACGAAAATGTAGGTGGAAGGTTCATGATTCTTAAGTTGGGTTAAATACTTAATCCATAGGCATAAGTTCCGACTAGCAACCTAGAAAAAGATAAACCATGTACATCAATAGTTCAAGCTTTTTACATGTGTTCTTGTAGCCTCGCATGCTCACATTCATAGTTCTGTAATCAATCATATAGATATTTTAGTTTAGCATAATAATATATTTTCCAAAATACACAAACTTTTCGCTATTAATCGTTGTCTCTTCATTGTTGTAGTGTTGTAGTAAATTAACACTTTAAAATGTTTCACCCCGTATTCCCGTTCCCGTGGGTTCGATATCTCGATTCTTAAAAAGAGCCACTATATTACTTGTACGACCCGGTATTATGTGGCTCATCAAGCTTTTGGCGCTCGTTGTCTGGGATAGGCAATTGGTGAAATTTTTCCCAAGTGTTAGTTAACGACCCTATACAAGCGTTGACACGTGTTTTTGATTTTATTTTTATTTTATTTTATTTAAAAAAAAAAAAATATTTTTGATTGTTTTCGGATACCCTTCTGGACATGACATCTTGGAACGCAAATGGTTTAAATGGGTGAATATTCATATTTTGACGAACCTTTTTCGAATTTTGAGAACACCACGGGTGGCAACATTGTAACACATGCAAAATATGTGGTGGTCAAGATGGCCATTGGGATATTTGCCCGAATGCATACTCCCTTCCCCGAGCCCCCCGACTATGTCCGGTTGTTTTTGATGAATATAGGCATGCTGAAAATGAGGACTTGGGACGCCAAGACCGATTAGAAGACATGCCGAAACAACTCTCGAGCAATCGAGGCAATGAAGGAGGCAATGGCAACATTGATGAGTCGGGAAGAGGGAGAATGCGAGACTCTAAAGAGGATGAGTGCTAAATTCACGGAGCGATTGCTGAGGGTGAAGCTTGTGATCATTGTAGACAGTTGAAGGCAATAGCCAAGAGGTAGTACAAGAGGAAGACAAGGGTGAATTTTCAGATGAAGCCCGACATTTAGAACCTCTTGAGTGTCCCCGTGAGGAGCTCATACTTGTGGAAAAACTTGTTTAGGGAGAAGAGATAGAGTATACACCATTAGACAATACTAGAGAGATAGATGTTGATGCGGAGAAGAGGTATACAAGTATGAGGTCAATTAGAGCCAGCTGTATCAAGGTGCATTGGACCTCACTCAAGCATTTTTCTACTCTTAAGTTTGGTTGACGACATAGAAATAGAGTCTTCCGTTGATAGAGAAATGCTCAGAGGAGGACCAAGGCCCATATATTCGAAATTTGCTGATTCTAATAGAAAATGACTTCACTTACGGAGGACCAATAAACGTCAAAGGAGACATCTACTTCTCGTCCTTTCATTTCTTCACCACCACCCCTAGAGCATAAAAGAAAATTAGAGAAGAAATTAGGGTGAGATTCATATCTCAAGGCGAGGAAAAAGCGGTGAAACGTAATGCGTCGTGCCGCGACGTAAAATTAGGCGCTGCTTGGGAGGCAAACTCCAAGGGTACCACGGGTATCCATTTTAATTTCTTGCATTTTTACTGATTTTATTTATTTTTCTCATCTTTTTGTTGTTTTTGGTGGAAAGTTAATGATGAAGGGGAAGTCCGAGTACCCTTGGAGGAGGAAGCTAACAAGCATGGAAGAGAAAAAGTGTGGGGTCGAACACCCACCGGCGTAAAGTGGAAGGAAACCATGTCGTTCGCTAGGCCTAAAGGCCTGTGAGTATTTCTCACCCTTTAATTATTAATTTGATGCTATGAGGATATAGCACATTTAAGTGTGGGGTGAGGGAAATTTCAAGGAAATTTCAAAAATTTTTGTGCTTAACAAATTGTTGGTGAATGTAATGCTTGTGTGAAAAAAAAAAGAAGAAAAATTTGAAAATTTTTGTGAGTCAAGCATGACTTCATCACCCGTTAATTTTTCTTTTTGGTTTCTTTTTCCGACTGGTTAACCGAAAAATAAATGTTTTATTTTTTTATTTTTTATTTTTATTTGTCTCTACATAATGTTTTAGTCGTAGTTAGGACTGTTTCCGACGATGGATGGATGACGACCGTCTTGGAGGAAAATTAGTCAATAGGTTTTGGTTTCTTGAAACCATAGCTAATGGATGCTTGATATTCTAGTTATGTGTTAAGGGCATGATTGTGAGATACAAGTATGTTTAGTGTTAAAGCATGCAAGTTTATAACTTTGTTTGAGACACTAGGCTCTTGAATTTGCTTGAATGATTGAAGCTTAATTTTAAATTCTTGTGATTAGCTGAGTGAGTTCGCCGAATGTGTCTTGAATTGAGCATGTGCCATGAGTGTAAGGTTTTTGAGTATTCTCAGTTATTGGTGGATTGTCTAGGAATCCTGCTCCCTGGTGTGTGTACTAGACGAAATGAAGGATGTAAAATTGTAGGAGATGATTTAGGCATTTTTGAATGAACCCTACCTTTATCCCTCGTTTTACCTACCTTGAAATATTAATCCTATTCAGCCCCATTGAGCCTTAGCCTATTCTTTGATAGCTGCAACATAAGCTTAACCATTTTTATTTCATTAACCTTGAATTTGATCCAAAGCTCTTAAGCGCTTAAAGAAGAAAAATCTGAAAGAGGAAAGGAGTGAGAAGAATGAAAAGAAAGGAAAAGTGGAAGTTGTAAAAAGTGAGAAAGGTCAAAGGTGCACTTGGGTAAAAAATGGTTGATTATTAGTGAGTAAGAAAACAAAATGAATGAAAATATTTATACAACTCCTTACTAATGAGCTAAAAGTGCCTAAAAGAAATGGGGGAGCAAAAGAGAAAAAGAAAACTACCAAGATAAAAGGTGAAGTAGGGGAAGGAAGTTCGCAATGAAGGCGTGATGTATTGAAAGCGTTTAGGAAGATAGTCACTATCACAATAGTACTCTACCTACACCCGAGTACATTACAACCTAAAAGTCCTACTTGATCTTACATTCGTACATCCTCAAATTAGTGGAGTACAATACTAAGGGCAAGCTATGGGTCATTACATGGTGCATGCAGAATTTTTTTGTGAGAGTGAGGAAATTCTATTTATGTACCCACACATGTTGTGATATAACAAGTGTTTTTGCGTGTGAAGTTGGGTAACTCTTCTTTTCCGTGAGGGCACATGTTTAATAAAGGATATAATTCATGTGGGATCTCTTAATCAGCTGATTTGCATGAGTTTGCTAAGATGGAGAGTCGAGCTCCTGAGGTTAAGAAGTCTAACATAGTTGTATTTCTCATTTAATTGATAAAAACGTGCATGCTTTATTTTTAGCTTGTATCTTAAATAATCATCATAGCTGTAACTTTGAATCATCGTGCTAGATTAGTTATGTGTGTGAGTCTTCATTTACATGAGATGTAAAAGGTTGTTCGAGGACGAACAAGGCTTTAAGTGTGGGGTTGTGATCACGGGAAATAACATAGGTCCCGTGATACGCTACCACTTAAATTAGTCGTGCGTTGTCTAAGCTATTTGATACATTTTCATGTGATTTTATATAAAAGTGAAGATATGTGCTAACCAACATGATTAGTTTTGTTTTGTAGGTTTTTGATGACTTTTGAGGAGCTAATTCATGAGTTGGTGAAGTAGAGGCTTTCTGGAGACTCGAATAAACACGCAAACGCTTCTACAGGTGAGGAGGCCCAAAACACCCACTCGGTGTCGGTGCAACGTGCCACGGCAGGCAGGTTGCCCAAGACTTCGCCGCGTTGGCAACGTGCCACGCGCAGGGTGGCTCCGCAACCAACCTTTGTGTAACGCTGCCCCGCCAGGGCCGTGCCATGCCGCCAACGCGTGGTGCCGCCGGCCACTTTTCAAGTACTGCATGGCTCATTGCCGTGTCATGAGGCAATGCTCCGCGTTGCACTCCATGACACGTTGCTTGTTATTTCGGGACAAATTCCTACTACTATAAATAGCACACTTAGGTTTATTTTTTACATATTCTCGACTTGGTGGAGCAAGAAGCCGTTACGTGCGCTTTGAGGACGAAAATTCTTAGGGTTTTCTCATCCCTTTCTTCTTCCTTTCAATTGTTTGCATGATTTCCATTCATTTAACAATGTTTAATCCACAAATGAGTGGCTAATTTTCTTTGCCGAGTTTATGAACTATTGTATTTAAATGTAATTATTGAATTGTCGTTTATTTCATCTTTCTTCTATGATTGTTCTATTTAATTCCTTGTTCTTACTACGTTAATATCTCGGCCAATGTTAATGTAAATCCAAAAAGTCCGGTTTCACCCGAGAGGGCAAGAAACTCGAAAGTTGTGAATTAATAGGATATGATCTGTTCGTGGTTTGGGAAAATTGGGAATTGATTTACCTTCGTGATAGAACATTCCAAAGTCACATAGTCTCGGGAATCGGTTTTGTATAGCTAGAACTTGGAATTTCTTCTGTCACGAAATGTAGGTGGAAGGTTCATGATTCTTGGTTAAGCAATACGAGAGTTTTAATCCATAGGCATAAGTTCACTAGCAACCGGGGAAAAAGATAAAACCATGTACATCAATAGTTCGTTTTTTTACATGTTCTTTGTAGCCTCAGCATGCTCACATTCATAGTTCAGACTCAACTGTATAAATATTTTAGTTTAGCATAAAAATATATTTTCCAAAATACACAAACTTTTCAAGCATAATCGTTGTCTTCTATTGTTGTAGTTGTAGTTAATTAACACTTTAAAAGGTTTCGCCCCCAGATTCCCGTTCGTGGGTTCGACATTCCGGTTCTTAAAAGAGCCACTATATTACTTGTACGACCCGTACACTTGCGGGCTCATCAATAACCTCAGAATATTCAAGGCATATTGAGAAATCATATAGCACAAGGTTTTTCTCGCACCGAGGATATTATCATTGACCATCAATGCGATCTAAGTGGGCGCATCAAGCCTTAGGCTCACAGAACTCAATGAGACTTTTGGTGCCTCTGTTGCCATTTAATCTGATTCCCGCCCGTCCTCATGGCCCAACAACTTTACTCTTTCGTGGCATCTACCTGATATTCAAACTCGCCTATCATGTCGAGCTCTAAACTCATGACCATAAAGTATTCGAGAAATAGTCTATTCGCAGATCAACAATGAGACCCCGCACCATAACACTCTCGAGTTTGTTCTTTCAATATTTTCCCACCTTTTGCATTCTTACTCCATAGTGGCCAAATAATTGGCATAGAACTGACCATTTTCAGACTGCATTCGAAGTTCTAGTCAGCCCAATCAAATTCGTAAAAGCAAATGGCTGGATTCATTTCCTATACCTCAATTAAGGCATTGGTGAGATCCACAGTTCTTCTTGTATACTCCACCTCGGGTGGTTCTTGGAGTGAGAGCCATACTCCCCGCTCATATATCTCTTGAGCACCTTACCCTCCACCTATTGGCAATCTCTCCGTGGTTTCACTACAGGCGAGTTTGATCGCCTTCTTCCTTTGTGGCCTCCTCCTCAGTTCTGACATCATTATCACCATCTTTGTATTGGGCCTCGACCTCTTCTTCCTTATTAGAGCCACTCCTTAGACTCTTATCCTATTCTTCGCCCTCGCATTGGGAGCAAAGTGGCCGGAGCTTACGTAAGTGGCTTCTGCTTGTTCCTTTCTTGAGCCCTAGTGGTATGTGGCTCATTAGTGTCGGATGTCTCAACTCGGTACTCTTCCAATAAACTACTAGGGAGCTACCTGCTTGATAGAGTCGAAGGGCCTATCTCTCAATGCCCTCCGAGTAGCTTTTCCACTCTAGCTCCCTTTGTCTCCAAGTGTGTTTGCTTCTTCTTTTATTGTCATTGTACTTGTGGAGAAAAAGGTTAGTATGTATGATCTATGAAAAAGAAAGCAATGAAAAACCATGAAGTTTTCTAGAGTCTATAGTACGACTCATATTAAGACTTGTAGTTCATGATGAGCCTGTCACGACTCCTAGTTATGACCCTTACTATGATGGTACTAGTTTCGTACTAAGAGTCGTATTGAGGGGTTCCCCAAACTGTGTTCTTCTATATTTTTTCTATGACTTGTGTTACAGATCTTTATTTATTATCATGAGTGGTAATAAGGATCGTACAGTTACTTATGAACTTTGACTCTTTCCAATTTGTGGTACGATTACATGGTACGGCTTGTAGTAGGGTACTACGAGTCGTACCAGGTTTGTACCACGTATCCAAGGATTAAATGACTTAGTACAGTCCCAACGAGCCCTCCTACGAGTGGTAGTGCGAAACCACGAGCCGTAAGAAGGTTTTAACTTGTCCGCCTTGATCAGTTCATTTTCTCAGAAAACAATTAATTTGATCTAGGTACTGCATCTCTCATCGTAATCGATCAATGTCCATTATTTTAAACTACCTAGTTCATTCCTAACCTATTTCACACCCGTTACTCAAGTTTTCAACAACCCAGGTGTCACAACCTGAATGGAAGCCCGGATCGTAGACACGGGAAAAGGGACCCCGAGAGACCCCAAGTCGATCCATAACACCTAACTCACTCATTAAACTGAAGAAAACATGAATATAATCTCAACATAAGTCTAATTCAATCGCATCGTAATAACATCGAAGCTGCACATACATAAGTCTGAAAGCTTAATTTGGACGAGTTGATGGGACAAGACCCCAACTAACTCAACAATACCGAAGCAGAAATACATATTGTGAAATTGATAGTCTAGTCCTCGGGCGACGACTCACCAATACGAGCAACATACTAACTCCGGAAAGTCACTAAGAACGGGGCCGAAGTCGCGAGTTTCGGGTCTTGTATCATGAAATGATACATCATAGAAAGTATGTGGTCGCATGTGAAATGTACCGAGTATGCAAGGTAATAAACCGCTCAAGTAAAAAATCATTTAAAAATTTTCATAACATATCATAACCTTTCCGTATAAGTAGATGGGCTACATGCATTCTATTCTGAAATCACAATCATATCATAACATGACCATGCATAACTTATAACATCATGAATGACTCGAATGACTCAAAAAGTTGAAACATAACATTATATTGAAAAGCCGAACAATGAGTCAAACCTTTCATTTAGAACATGTGCGTAAAGTAATCATATGAGTAATGAATATGCAAGTCTGAATGATAAAGACATACAGAGACTCATCACTTAACCGACGTACTATGATAGAGCTTAAGTGGTCCGGACAATTACACTCTGCGCGTAGCCGCCCAAAACCTGCTGTGATGAGAACGCAATCGGCGATATCGGTCGTTGAAGGTCCAATCGGGTTGGGATAGCTCACAAGCGGGAGGTCCCAATAATATAATAGTATCAGCCAACGTTGGCGCGTAGTTCTAGGCATGGGTGGCCGACCCCAACCCGCTCGGTGCTATGTACTACTTCTCCCAAAAAACATGCAATGCTCTACATTGTATATAACGAAGCTCAACATCTTCTATTGACGAAGCTCAAGATAAAATCATGCATAACTCAACATCGTAGAAATGAAGCTCTCAACATTGTCTATTGACAAAGCCTACACGAAATCATCGAGGCTCAACATTGTCCTTTGACAAAGCTCAATAATGACATACATCTCAATTATGAATTTATGCATATGAGAAGCTTTATTTTGAAACATACCAGAAGCTCAAGTATAAGTAGGAACATCTACTCTAAATCATGTGGTGTTATATGTAGGGGATATTTAACTCAACATACCACAAGCTAGAAATTATGAAATTGGGGAGATTTCGCTCCAAACAATGTGGTAAGCTTATTTAGGGAAAATAATCATTTTAAATCAACATGTGGGCATTGCCCAAGACTTTATCATACTTGGATCTAACTAAATTCATTTTTGAAAATAACTTCATAATCATGGGTAGCTTTTAGAAGCATGCCTTTCAAAGATCAAATCTCATCATCAACATACATTCATCATCAATCACCTCTTTTATGAACTTTTCATCCATGGGAATTTAAATTTCATAACTTAGAAAATATGATTTGTATTGAAAACAATTTAAAATCTTTCAAAACTTCACAATCCATCAATATAAATAGAATCTAATCATGCCCATGTATATAGATTGAAGAATAATTGGATGAAAACCCCATACTTGATCATAGGTGATGTATCATAATTTGATAGAAAGCATGGGTGTGAAAGGAGACACCCACTCATAACCTTACATACCTGGAATGGTGAATTCTAACACCTTCTAATTGCCCAAGCTGAGATTCCAATGAAAACCTTGAGATTTTGCCTTGAATCACCTCTTCATTCCTTCAAACTTGCATGCATGGGAAGAATGACATAGAGTAGGTCTTCCCCTGCTAAAAACACACTAAAATGAGCCTTAAACAATATAGTATAGGCCCCTAGGGTTTAGGAATTATGGAAAAGCCCTTATTAAAATTGCTGAAAATAACTGCCAGGGGGTCCCAATGAAGGACCTAACGAATCGTCAAGAGAGGCAATGACTTGTCGAGTCGTCCATCAAGTACACTGGATAACAGATCTCTTAGGGCTCTAAAAGGGTGACATAACAACTCATTCCATGGGACCACAACTCGTGGTCACCTTTCGTCATGTACACTGTCTCATTCTCCAATAAAGTTCACCCTGCTTGCTCATGACTCACCCCACGAATCGTGGGGACTAACCACGACCCGTGGGGTCCCTTTCGTTAGGTACACTGGTCGATTCTTCTATGTATTTCTCCACCTCACCCCACGGCTAACTTGATGACTCGTGGTGGCTGACCACGAGTCGTTCCCACGCCCGTGGGGACCTCTAACCTTCATTTCCTCCAGACCTCCCCACAAGGCACCTGACGATTCGTGGGGTCTCCTCACGAGTCGTCCAATGACTCATCCTACAACTGAAGCACCCATTTCAATTTTTTCCCTGTTTCAACTCTCGGGTCTGATCTTTGAGTTCCCGGGGTATGACAATATCTCCTCCTTGGGAACATTCGTCCCCGAATGTTAGAAACACAAAACTCAAAAACAAGTAATCCTCATATGAAAATACTGATTATTAAAACTGAAAACTAATGGAATGACTACCTCCAAAAAGAACTACATAGATGATATGAATTCAGAAATCACATACATCTATCATAACATAATCAAACTTGCGCATATGAACTGAACATGGAAACTTATTAGAGAATTAGGGAAAAAACTGATACCTCAAACTGAAACTGTGTTGGTAGGGAATAGGTGGGGTATTTAGCCATCATAGCCGCTTCGGCTTCCCACATAGCTCCCTCAACATGCTGATTTCTCCACAACACCTTCACAGAAGCTACTTCTTTGTTCCTCAGCCTCCGAACCTGAAGATCCAAGATTGCATCTGGAATTTCCTCATAACTGAGGCTATCTCCCGCACCAACACTTTCCACCGGGACAATTAAAGATGGATCACCCAAACACTTTTTCAAGAGCGATACATGAAAGATGGGATGAACTGAAGATAACTCTAACGGCAAGTCCAACTCATATGCTACCTTACCAACTCTTCTCATAACCCGGTAGGGACCAATATTGCGGGGACTGAGCTTTACTTTCCTTCCGAACCGCATGACGCCCTTCATGGGAGATACCTTCAGAAACACCCAATCGTCTACCTCAAACTGCAAATCTCTTCTTCTCACATCCGCATATGATTTTTGACAACTCTGAGCGATTTTCAGCCTATCCCTTATCATCTGAACTTTCACCATGGCCTGATGAACTGAATCAGGTCCTATCATAGCTACTTCACGAACTTCAAATGATCCGATGGGCGATCTATATCTTCGCCCGTAAAGAGCCTTGAACAGTGCCATCTGGATGCTGGAATGATAACTGTTATTGTAAGAAAACTCGATCAAAGGCAAGTTATCATCCCAACTACCTTTGAAGTCCATCACACAAGCTCTCAACATGTCCTCGAGAGTTTGAATTGTCCGCTCCTCCTGGCCATCCATTTGCGGATGGAATGTTGTGATGAGCTTAACTTGAGTCCCAAGCCCTTTTTGGAAATATCGCCAAAATTGAGAGGTAAACTGAGTACCTCGGCTTAAAATAATTGATAAGGGAACTCCATGAAGTCGAAACAACTCCCGCATATACATTCTGGCATAATCATCTGCTGAACCTGTGGTTTTGACCAGTAGGAAGTGTGCATCCTTGGTCAACCTATCTATTACCACCAAATAGAATCATAGTGTCGGCAAGTACGAGGTAGGCATGTAATGAAGTCCATGTTAATCTCTTCCCACTTCCAAGTAGGAATGCTAATATCTTGCAATACGCCTCCCGACCTTTGATGCCCGACCTTCACTTACTAATAGTTCAAGCACTTGGCTACAAATTCTGCAATATCCTTCTTCATGACGTTCCACCAATATATTTCCCGCAAATCATGATACATCTTGGTGGCACCCGGATGGATAGAATACCTGGATCCATGTGCCTCATGCAATATCCGGTCCCT
>JACEIK010012726.1:0-30506 GCA_018107945.1 Datura stramonium | reverse complement strand
TCAGTTTCAGTCATATTACTTTATTCAAATTACCCTTTCAGTATATATATTCTAGCTTAACTGTTATTTCATTTAGCCTTATTACATAACGTACATTCCACGTATTGATACTATTTGGCGCTGCATCTTATCATGATGCAAATTCAGGTAGACAGAATCAACAACAGATGTTTCATTAGGATCTCACATTCACTTAGCAGTTGGTGAGACCTACTACATTCGGAGAGTCTCATTCATTGAGTTATTTTATTTTATAGAGATTGAGATAGCAGTGGGAGCTATATCTTAGGACCTATTCTTCAGTTATAGAGGCTTCATAGATAGAATTAGAGTTGAGTCAATAATGTTACTTTATAACATTATCATGATGCAAATTCAGGTAGAGACAATAATCAACAATGATGTTTCATTAGGATCTCACATTCACTTAGCAGCTTGGTGAGACCTACTACATTCAGAGAGTCTCATTCATTGAGTTATTTTTATTTTATAGAGATTGAGATAGCAAAGTGGGAGCTATATCTTAGACCTATTCTTCAGTTATAAGAGGCTTCATAGATAGAATTAGAGTTGAGTCAATAATGTTACTTATAAACATTCTTTTCGGTTGCGGTTAATAAATCTTACTTATAGTATTTGAGATCATATAGTTATTACTGCCATACTTTTATGGTATTTCGCTTGGGTAGTACGCTGACCAAGAGTCCGCTTGGATCACTAGGTGGCTCGATCGCGCCCACGCCAAGAGTGAAGACTCGGGACATGACAATTAAATTAATTATGAGGCCACTAAAACTACCAAAATTATCTCGACAAAGATCAATAATTACAAATATTACTCACATTTATATCCATTATAGAACCAACAGGAAAATCAAAAGGTGGACCGACTATAATCAATCTAGCTCTTCAAATAGTTGTGCTGGTCCCGATGGATACAAGGCCTTTTCTTTCCAATCTCGCATAAGGAGATTATCAAGCTTGATATGAATTTGAGTATGAGATCCCTTTTCACTGTGGGCTAATCTCGACTGCACTTATTAGCTTGAGTAACTTTGACAACTGTGATCCCGTCCTCCCAAGGATAATTCCCGAGAATCAATCAAGTTTTATTGGGAGGCCGATAATCGAGAATCATTCTTCTTGCACATGAGACTTGGGTATTTCTTATGTTTGTTCTAAGAAAAAGACGAGATTCAGAGAATACTTTATCAAACAATTGATACTTTGTAACATGGAAGAGAGATATGATATGGTCTCCAACTTCAAATGGGAATATCTCATCTTGGAACATCATTGTATGTAAGCAAAATAGCGTACTATTTTCAACCAAAATGGGGAAAAAGAAATTCCTTTTAAACTATCCTTATTTACGTGGAGGGTTATTAGGAGAAAGCTCCCTATCGGGACAATATTATCAAAAGCTTTTGGCAACAGTGTATCACCGTATATAGTTGCTGCGTACTTCCAAGAGTCTCTTGATCATGTCTTCACCAACAATGACCTTTCAATCAAAGTGCGGAACTTTGTGTCCAGGCCTATTTGTATTTATCCATAATGCCAACACTACTCAAGGAGTTTTTGGACTGCTGGTGGCTCGCAGCTTTCTAAGAATGATGTTCACAAGATGCCTCTTTTCACACTCTCTTCACCTTTGTGGGATATTTGGAAAATGAGAAATGCCAAAAGGTATGACCATAAAATTACTAATTTCTTCAGATAACTAATCAAATTCTTTTCAATGTTTGGTAACTTCTTGGATGGACACTAGATGGAACCGAATACCACATGCTACACCGCTAAGAAATACAAACCAAGAATTCGTAACATAATAGTCTCCTCGGAGAAAGCCATTAGAGAACACTTGAAAACTAAACACTGGTATGGTATCTTTCATGGATGGTAGAGGACTGGCTTTTGCTAAATCTATCCAATTATATGTTTGGATTTGTCCTGAATTTCCTATCTTATTTGGATTCTACCACAATTGTATTTTAGTTCAAAAAGATTTTCTTGCGATAAAGCTTTTGTGGAAAAGGACTTCACATAGCTGTCTTTTTCTGAAAGATAGTTTTGACTTTCTATAAACAAGATATTTTTCTTCTTATTCATAACACACAACATTCATGATGTAGTCTTTAAAGAGTCTTGTTTAGGGGGAGATTATTCTCTCAATAGTATTTATGCTTTTTATTTAAGTTTTTCAATACGTAGTACACCGATCGAATCATATTAAACATTATGCTTATGTTAGTATAATTTTATTTGTCATCTACTTGGACACGTGTTAAATATTTGCAATTATTATGACGCCCGCTATTTCGATCCCAACAAGTGGTACGCAGTCGATGGTTCAACTATTGATTTGACGAGGTTGAAGACAGGTTTTAAGGGGTTGAAATCAAGTTGCAACCAATTTCACAATAATGAAGATCTTTTATCAAGAAAAAATGATTTGAAATACTACACAGGAACAAAGCCAATCATATTTTCACCAAGCTCGCTGCCCCACTTTTAGAAAACCAAAATTAATTTTTACTTTTGAGAGAGATCACACCATTCTTGTTGATGAATTTTTGGAAAATAAACCTTTATAATGGGTAGTTAATAAAGAAAGAACGTTTATGCGGGACTTAAATAAATTTAATACCGTAAAATGAATTGATACAATTCAACATTCATAGAAATGACTAAAAATACAATCTTGGAGCTAGAATTCTAAGAAATGATTCAAATACTTGAGCTAGATGGAAGAAGTCATAGTGCATCCTTTTTCTCCATTGCCATTTTTGTTTGTTATGATACTTGAATCTTTTTTCCTGAAGATTCATGTTTGGATCTTCATTAGTTGAAAGATTCCAATTAAATTCATCTTTCAACTCGGTGATAGTCTATTAGTACTCTGTCGAATGCAAAGAAACTCAATGAGATAATCAAAATAAGTTTAATAATTTTCTTTAATTTGTCAAATATTCGAGAATCAAAAGTAAAAAAAAAGAGTAAGCTATTTTTGAACAAGATTTCAGAAACTTGTTGAAAATATTTAATGTTAACATAGGGAAAGATATATAAGGTTTATATAATTACTCCGATAGAGGTTATCAATGGAACGAAATTTTATACTTCTTGGTATTCCTTTCATGATACGATAAATGCATCATTTTCATCTTCTTGCTCAAAGTTTTGAGCCATAATTGACATTATTGTGATTTAAAATATTATCGAATTATCCTGGATGGTTATCACCACATGTGACTCTGTTGAGACTATCACCTGGTCAATATATGTAACCAAATGAGATGATATGATGTATATGAAACAATTATAAGTTGAAAAAGATGAAACCGAGCGCCAATCTAATGACTACATTTTAAGTTGTCACTATATTATGTCAAGAGTTTCACTACCTTGCACTCATGATTTAAAATTTAAGATTCGCCTTTACTCAACCAAAAAGAAAATAAATAATTAACATAAGTGTAAATTGTAAGATGTCAAATTCCTTAAATACCATTGGATATCTTCTTTTCTTGTTGTTGTTGATTAGATGACTTTCACGTAATCCTTTATCCTTTTCTTATATTGCGATGGTCGATATTTCATCTTGTAATACCTGTAAATTCACTCTTGTTTCTTTTATAACGATTGAAGATAGAATAATAAATTGTGAAATTAAATGAATGTGCTCAATGAAAAATACTCCATGTAAATAGATAAGTGATGATCAATTACCTCGCAAAGGTCAACAAGGGAATTAAACTTGTATAATTTGGATATTCCCTCGCTTCCATGGTGTTCTTCGCCTTTTTTGTCATTTGTATTATCAACCTTATTTTCCATTCGTGCACTATTTGAATTTTTCGTCAGGCTAATCTTCGATGAGGCTCTCTCAAATTTACCCGAAAAATAAAATAAAAATAATGTATTTAATAGTATAAATCAATTATAAGATGTAAAATTAATTAATTAATAACTATTGTTAACAATACCCGTAAGGCGTATGCATCAATACAACGGACGGAGACAATTTTATCAAATTAAATACACTAAATGTTTGATAATTTTTGTAAACTATCACCATAAAGGATAGTTAGAAGGCTGAAACTATATGTATGTATGTATCTCTCTCTATATATATACACGAATTATAGATTCCTATTTTTAAATTTATTTACTTGCCTTATTTCATTTTGGTGATTAAAATTACATATAGTTAGAGATCTTTTATAGGAAAAATTGCGATTTGGTAATATTATTTCTTATGCTAGTTCAATATGGTTCAATAATTTTTGACTATGTCAAAATAAATTTAAATGATAATCAAAAGTTAATAGATTTATATTTAAACAACGATTCAATAAGTGTCTACAATTCCTAGGCTTTGATCAAATAAGTTTAAATATTCAAAAATTTCTAGTCAAATATCATATCCAATTTGAACAATTAGATACACTAAAAAAATGAAATAAAACATCAAATTGTGATTGAGGTAGTAATATTTGTCTTATAGAAGATATTTATAATTATTTTTGCTCTAAAATTATGTATATAACCAAAATATGTCAAATTTATAAAGTTTATCACTTTTTGATTTAAAATGCAACACTATGAAAAGATGAGTCTTAAGCCACTTATTGCCAATAAAGACAACTGAAGAAGCATTGCCAAAGTTTATAAGACTAAAACAAAGGAAAAGGAAACCCAAGAAAATTACAGCTCTTCCGCATTGGTTTAGGAGATATGAGAAAGCCAAAATATTACTTATATTTTGCAAATAAGATCATACCTGTTTAGCAAATATGCAAATTAAAATCGATGACAATATTAGAATCTAGATGATTAATGCTAATTATTCAACAAATTGAATTGATTGATAATGGTTGATTTTCCATACCATAAATTGATGAAACAATGGCTAGCATCTCTCACTTGCTAGATCAAACCATCAATATAGGTGGTGAACAAGGGCAAAAGTAAAAAATTAAATGAGAAAATGAGATTTATTCATAAAGTTGTGATATTTAAGTGGATCAAACCATCAATATAGGCGATGAAAAAGACAAAAAAAGAAAACATTTAAATGAGAAATGAGATCTCGGATCAAATTAAACTCACTATCACATAATCGAGTCTCATCAAAGAGAATTAATGAGCAAAATAGATTAAATAAAATGAAAACAAAGTTGGTACCGGCTAATCGTGTTTATGTTCCTCTTAGCCGCAGCTATTTTTATAATACTCCTGAATGGAATGAAGTAGAAACCGTTGTCTCCTCTCGTTGGTTCAAACACTTGAATTGAAACGAAGAAGCGAATGAGTCACATCTCACGTTTTATATGTCTGCTATTTGAATTGCCGAAATTAATTATTGTCAAGAATTCCTTTTTATCTGTTGTTATAAAAAATAGTATTTGGGTTAGTTATTTTTACTAAAATTAAAACTTCTTTTAGAACATAAATTATATTATATGAATAAAAGAGAAACTTCATGATAAAAAAAATTTAATGATTTACGTAAATTGCTTAGTGGAAAATCCCGAAGAAACTAACTAGTTACTGATAATCCTCGAGTCAAATTTTACTATCATTACTTGAGCGTTTGGATAAGATCAATATCTATACGTATTTAATTGAGGATATCAATCTCGTTGATGTGGCATGCCTCATTAATCCATAATAATTTATCTATTTTTTAAATTTTTAAAAAAATTTCAAACACAATAAATCCTTTATTAAAGGTATTATTTCAGAGTGTATATCTTATATTATGTAGTAGTTAATTTTTTCTTTATTTTTGAAATTTATAAAATTAAAAATATTTTTATTTTGAATTTTTTATGTGTTTTAAATATTTTTAGTAATAATTTTCTGTCGCTGATAAAAAAATTTTGAAATATATTTATTTTAGAAAATAAGCTCCTTCAAAATAAGAAAAAGGACTTCCCTTTACGTTGGGGAAATGTCACATTGTTCCCACGACCCCCCCGCCAAACTATCCACTCCACTCACCCCACCTCCCTTTTACCTCCTAAGTACCCTACCCCACTATCACCTCCCCCACCCCAAATCTTTACCTCACCTTTCACCCCTCCCCACACCTATCCTCACCCCCACCTCTTTACTTCACCCACCCATCCCCACCTCTCACTCGCACCCCAACCCCTATCCACCCTACCTAATCCCCCCCACCACATCAACCACCCACCCTTAACACCCATCCCTATCCTACCCACCACCTCAACCACCCACCCCGCGCCCTTATACACCCTACCTAACTCCCTACGACATCTCCCACCCTCTCGTCATGACCCAAGACACCAAGAGCTCACCACCTATCCTACACCGCATAAAAATCATGAGCGAGTAGAGGATCAACAAGGATGACTCACATCGTGCCGCATCGAAAAGACGTACGTACAAAGATAAGTACCAAAACACTAGGGTACTCGCAGGGCATCATAGGTCGATCGAGCTCGTAAGATAATATATAATTAAAAGACATGAAAGGAACTATCTATAGTAAGCTAACCTAAAAATCGTTAACATAATGAGGTTAAAGCTTAAAAAATAGTAGTGATACACAAATATAATTATTGTACAAGTATGCAAAGAGCAAAATAGTGCGGTATGGGATGATGCAATGCACATAGGCCAATACAATATGCAAGTGAAACCCGAAATGACCTCGCCATCCGACATCTCTTCGACGTAGTGTAGTGAAACGCAACAAGATCTGGGCCTACAAACTTAGCAAAAGTGAAGGTAAAAGTATAAATAGACCGGCATCTTACATCGACTAAATCTATAAATGGTACAACTTTTTTATTTAAATCAAAACCATAAAGAGAGGTAATTTAGTTAAAAAGTTTAAATCGGTATTTTTCCTTTTAAATCACAATTCAATCCATGTGCATGTATATGTGGATGTATATGCTCACTCCAAGAGTGTGTGTGTGTGTAAGCATATAATTCCACATCAATTAGGGGAAATCACCCTCTATACCACAATCATACTAACCTATAGTTCAGCCACTCTAAAACCATGGCCTCGTGCCCACACCATACCGTAAGGAAAATAGAAAAGTAAAGTGATAAAAACTCCAACAATAAATAATGACTAATTCTACCACTAAAAATTTCTCCTGCTATTAGCCTAAGGATCCCAAACTTTTCCTCAATATAATGAATCCAACAACCTAAATTAAGGCTTAAAAAGGAATATTCAAGTCCAAGAAATTGCGAATTATCCATAAATCATCATAAACCTATCTCTAAGTAGCAATCCACCCTAAAAATCATGAAACTTATAAAATATACTATCAACCCAAGCCAAGTCTAAAGAAAAAAATTTGTAACCTGCCTCGACGAACGTCAAATCACAAATCATCACTGAAAGCCTCCCTTTTTTGCAAAGCCTCGATCACCGTCACGCTATCGCAAACATGATTTACTCATCAAAACGAGACTAACAAGATCCATATTGACATATAAAATTTAGGTTGAAAATTGCTGAAATCGACCCTTGGGGCCTTTTTAACAAAATCCGAAATGAATTACAAGATTGCCTTCCTTGTAGGGTCGTGAACCCATACCCAAAATTTGGGCAAAATGGAAGCTTGTTTCTGTGTGGCTCAAATAAGCCCAAAAATTTCCGTATCATAAAAAATTCTAGGGATTTGGAGCTCAAAATGCGGATTAAACATGACAATGAAGCTATAATTAGACAAGAAATGAAGAGGAGAGGAGAATAATTATTAGCACAAGAATCCACCAAGAAATGGTGGAAATCGCCACCCACGAGGTCTCACAATGGAAGTACTTTATGTTTTGCATGAATGAGCCGGAAGGAAGTAACCGCCCATAAAACCGCTCTATTTTCGCTGCGCAACAGACTCCGGCTCGCAGGTAGCGAACCGTCGGCACCCGCCCATAGCTCAAGTTTCAAACGACCCTAGGGAATTCATTCGAGTTCCTATGAACGCAAATATTATATGTTTTCAACTGAAAATGGCACTCCAAACTTAATGAAACCGATGAAATCATCATTGAGGTCGTCTTGACAAGATGACCACCAAAATCAATACTTTAACCATATACAAACAACCTCTCCCAAACACCAAAATAAGTCCGAAAGCCTCGTGGGACCCAAACCAAAGGTCCCACTAGCCTAAAATCCATAAGCTTCAGCTAATGATGCCGATTGTAATTCTCATCCGAGACCTTTTACTAAGAATATTGATCGAAGTCAACCATTTCAACTTAAAAAGCTCCAAAAATAGAAAAACTTCTAAAAACTCGCCGAACACCTTGAAACCACACACCTATCCCCGCAAGTCATAAAAGCAAGTAGAAGCAACGGAATGGTCGGAACAATAAAACGCATGAAATAAGAAAATGAATCAGAGGTCATTACGCCTCCACCCCCCCATCCTCCCCACCCATACCCCCCACCATCCCCATCCCTCACCCTAACCCCTACCCTCTAACCACTTCCTCAATCATCCTCTCTCACCCCATCCCCATCCTCATCTCATGCTTTTATTTACATATATACAAATAATTTTAGGATAATATCTTTTTAATTGCATACCAAACATAAGAAAATAAAATAAGAAAAATTGTTTTCCTAGAAAATACTTTTTCATTGTTCTTTGTTTCCCTATTTGTTTTCCTAGAAAAATTCTTGTTTCCTTTCCTAGAGAAGGTTACGCAAAAGATTATTGTCTTTTTTTGTTTCCTATTCGTTGTTGTGTTAGATAGCCCAAAATTGTTGAGTATTTGAAAGAATGAAAGATAAAGAAGTAGCCAAGTGTTTCTAAAGATACGCTAGGGGCGAGTTCGAGGCTGGTATACTAGAAATTCTTTGAGATAAATAAAAAGCGTAGATTTTTGTGCCAGCCTTATCTGTGGGGTAAGCTTCGATCGTAAAAAACATAAGTACTGTGTGTAAAAATGTACGCCTAAACATTAATGATATTTACCATTTTAAAAATATTTACTATAAATAATATTTTTTTATTGTTGATGTAATGATATTTTTACTTTATACTATCATATTTTCATATTGAAGCGATTTTTCCTAGAAAATATTAATAAAAAAAGCAACTCATGAAAAATGACATTGTCATAAATTATATTTTTAGATGATTTTTCCTAAAATTAATAGGATAGAGAATCTATACATTTGTATTTTTAGATAACTTTATTTATACTTTGGCATTGTTCTAAACTATTTATCCTTTTCCTTCTTTGAAAATATATAAACAATTGTTAGTGCAAATATTAGTTGAGGGTGGGAAGGACTAGTAGATGTGGAAATCGACATGAAGTCGCAGGCAAGCCTGTGATTTCAAGATGAGGTGCACTACTATCTTTAACATAGTCATGTCAATTACTAGGTATAAAGTTTATACAATTCTCTAAAAACTTAAAAATCGCTAAATTATGAGCAAAGTACAAAACGATCAAATATTATTCAAGCATACTAATATAACAAAAGTAGATCATTCATTCACACTAGACATCGGCACGCCATATTCTCGAAAATGGTCAATGATAGTATCGCTTTCTCATATTTATAAATATGTCCTTTCTAATGTAACAAACTAAACAATATTTAAAATTCATGAACAATACCACACAGCACCATTCTTGATATGCTTCATGGATGAAAATGCTCTTTCTATCGCTGTAATAGCGACATGTAAAATTAACATCAACTTCACAAGTCAGTACACAAGAGAATAAGTCTCCACAAGATTTGCATTAACCCACGCTTTTGCCAAATCACCAATTCCTTTCAAATAAGAGAATGTAGGATCACCACTGCCGCATGTGTATTATGAAAGTATCAAGTTGGTACTGAGACTCAAAGCTCGATTCACCAAACTCATCCGATCCTTATCAAAATTAGCAAAAGAATTAGCCGGATTCAATCTTGCCATACCAAGAAGTAAGTTACCACTCACAACATCAAAACGATTGTTAAGTTTCAAAGTTGCAAGTTAATTATAGCATAAAAGAGCTCAACTCATAAGTAATGTGAATAAGTAACACCACAAGATTTTTGGACTTTCTCAGAATATAAAACTCATCCATCTTAGGTACCAATATCATAAGCTATCACAAAATGAAGAAACTTCATTCATCAAAGATTCTCATCCATCATCTCTTAACAATTACAATCTTTCCTTAGTGATGTCAAGAAAAGTCATGGAATTGACAATATCTTGCCTTTTTCTTTGTAACGATGCGCTCAACTCATTTGACATGATCAATACTTTCAACATCAAGTGAAGCAAGAACACAAATTCAAATTATTGATCATACTCAAAAAAGCTCCTGCTTGCAATATATCATTAAGCTAGAACCTCCATATTTAATCGCATCAAGCACATGAGCTATAGATGAAAATAAAACACAAAGTATCTCAATGAGGTCACCCCACCTTGAAGTCCTCGCTTCTGATTTAAACCTTTTCCACTTTGAACTTCACCACTCTCTAGTAGTTGCTCCAATATCGGCTGATGGTCCCTGAAGTTGACTTCTACACTTAAATGATGATCCTACCACATTCAACACATTAGAAATAATAGCAAAGAAATTTTTCACATGCAAATGTTTGGCACAACTACTTTAAGTCAATTGTAATTGGTGAGCAAAGCGTTGAATGCAATATGCCAATGGAGTTTCTGACAAAATCAAACCTTTAACACCATTCATCTTTCCTTGCATGTTACTAGCTCCATCATAGCCCCGGTCCACTTATTTCGATGTACTTAAAGAATGTCAAAATTAAAGAGCATATTGTTTTCTTCAATGATTTTGCCGATGTATCACCAACACGAACAATAGCAATAACCGCTCATTCACTTTTGCCTTTTTTGTTAACATACCGCAAAGCAAGTTTCATTGTTCATGGTTTGATATTTCCTTGATTCATCAACTAATATCCCAAAATACCTCCATCCAAATCATCAATTATAGCTTTCACTTGTTTCTTGTGCACAAGCACTCACAATCTCTTTTTGAATTTTGGAGAAGTCATCATAGTATTTTTTGGAGCATGCTTTTAATATAACACTATCCATATTCGGAAGTATTTTTCCAAGTCATTCCAAAAGACCAAGAAAAGACCTTTATTTTTCAAAAGATTCACTTTCATCATGACTCCGAAAAGACAATCCGAATTTCAAGAGGAACCTTGCCACATTAGTTGAAGCATCTAAACAAATCCGGTGTTCGGCCTATTTTCCCATTGCTTATCAAAACAGTCAATGATTGAGATTGATTTGTCAAATCTAGTATCTTGTTGGAACACATAGCTGTGGATGCTATTTACTTCACCGACATGTGCTAAAATTGCTCCAAACTTCGCATCAAGCCTAAATGACTCTTGTGAAAAAATCACATGTAACTCCCTTTACATAGTCATTTTTTAATAAATAGCAGATAAGCAAAATATAGCATCTTTTCTTCACACTGCATCTATCCACCTAGAATATGAATCTTTAAACCATGTTGAATTAAATCAACGCATTTTTTATTTTCGAATTTAGTTTGAGAAAATTCAAGAACAACTGTTGACAATCTTGTTGAATATAATGTCTTTTCACTTCATCCGTATTCTAGGCTATATTTATCTATAGGCATTCTTTTCCGTGGTCATATTTAAGTGACTCTAAATCAAGCTCATCTATAAGATCTAAGAGAATTATCTCTAAAACTAGAACTTGGTTGGGAAGATTAGATTTCTTCAAAAATCTATCTATTTCAATTCACAAGAATCAACAACCAATTCCTACAAAACAAAGATTCCATCAAGAATAAGGCAAACATAATATTTTTAATAAGGGACTCACACCCTCCTTTTCATAGCACAACAAAATAATATGTAATGAAGGAATCACACTCTTCATAAAATAAATAAAAGGTAAAGAAACATGACTAATTCAATAGGGGAATCACACCCCTCCTTTCATATCACAACAATATAGTATAAGTACGGAGGAATCACACCCCTTTTTATAGCACCAAAAAGGAAAAATTACACGCAATATTGGAATCATATCCTATAATAGAATAAACACTTACCAATTTATGAGTGAAAAGATAACCTTTGAAATAAAAGACTTGTTTAGCTCAACGAAATGGAAAATAATATGATTTTGTCTTGCAATATGTGAATCCTAACCATTTAAAAATAAAAGAAAAAAGTTATAACCATGTTCTTCATTCACAAATCACAATATATTGAGATCCTCAACGAAAATTATTGAAATAATTTTTAAATGGACATCAATACCAATAAGACTACTTATCAACTACATTAATTATTTAATGTGAAATTTCAATATTTACATTATAATAATGAATTATTTATTAAAACAAACTAATAAAGTTATACTTTTTCAATTTTTATTTATTTATTTAATATCAATAAAAAAATATTGAAATTGACATATTGTGATTTAGAGTCACGTTGTATATATGCATAAATAGGTTAAAAATAAAACAATAAATTATAGAGGAAAAAAATCATGAAATACAAGTACATAAAAAAGAAAAAGAAGTAAAAGTTTATGTTACTATGTTAGTTAATAAAAATAGAAAGATGTGAGAATTGGACTTGACATGGGAGTAAAACCTATAATTGGGTGGCGGTAGACGGGGCGTGGCCGCGTGTCCCGCCTCGTCGCCGGACAAACAGGTCGCCAGGAGTAATCTGGAAGTCTCGCGCCCGCCGCTATGGGTAATGGGTTTTACTTTAGAATTGAATTTGAAAATTGCTTTGTCCTTTAGGTATTAGTTAGTAGGTTTTTAATTATTATTTTTTAATTAACTAAAAGAAAAAGTGGGGCCACCCAATGAGGATAACATGAAATTTTAAAGTAAAAAGTTATTTTCGTGAAAAAAGGGTGGGTTGACTTATAGTGCTATAGCAAAATTTAACTGGTTGGTGATGTTCTCATGTGGTTTTGAACCCCCACAAAGTTCACATCCAAGTCAACCAAAGTTGCTCAACTAACCAATGCATCCCAATAAATTTTGTGATTTGGAGTGCACAATAAATATATAATCCTTTTCTTAAGATATATATATATATATATATATATTTATGAATTAAAAAAATTCTAACGTTAACGGGTGCACGTGCACCCCATGGTCAATGTGGTCCGCCTATTCTCTATCCAACCTTATTTGAAACTTTTTAATTTGTTTTCCCTCTTTCACTCCTTCTTTTGTTTTTGTCATTAACATGAATTATGAATTGTTAATTTAAATAATTAATTAATCTTGCTTTTTTGTATTTAATTTCAAGTATATATTCAAAATGTTCGAATCACAAAACAAAGAGAAGAAGGATTCTAAGAAGAACCGTAAATTCGAAGAGCACAAGAAAGGTAAACTTAAAAAGGATTTGGAGAGCTCTTCCAACAAGACATTACCAAACAAACAAAAGCAAAAAGTTATTCCATATCTTATATTTGACTTATATTAATTATTATTTTTCTTGTCATTTTTGAGAAATTAAGAGAGAATTAAAGTTCTTTTCAATTTTAATCTTATCATTAAATAACTTTTTTTCTTCAAATTAATTGAAATATTATTTAGTAGTCAAATTTAAAAAGAATATTTTATTAAAATAAATACTTAAATAATATTTTTTCAGAAAAGTACAAAATACAAACTCGACAAGTAAAAGAGAATCAAGGGACCAATTCAAAACTTCCCATGAAAGAGGGGATGGATGCAAACAACCACTTACAACAAGGAATACCAAATAATACAACATCAAGTTCTATTATTAATCTCTCCATTAAGGTAACTCATACATACTTGTTCATTTTTTTTTATTATTTATATTTTTAATTTATGAATCATCACTAATTACCTTGAAAGACTATGATTAACAAGATTAATTAAAAAAATTACTTGTTCCACCATAGTTTTGAAGTAATTTTTCCGTTAATTTCGTATTTTCTTTTACTCTCAAATATAAAGATTAATTTTATGATGACGACTAATTCTTTTATTATCAATATATTTTCTATCTCGAGTCACTTGACAACAATAAAGAGAAGACACAAATTGAGATACCTGAAGGACAAAAGGAAATACCAAAACCAAAGAAGGACAAGACAAACATTAATGGTACTTTCTATCTCACAAGATAATATACTTATATTAATGATAATATAATTTTTGAATTGTGAGGTATATGCGATCTATCCTAATTCATAAATGTGAACGAGTATTATTTCAATCATTACATATATGATAAATTTTTATAATTCATTTTATGTATCTATCATTCAATCTCATAAATTTGATAATGAATGATTTTCAAGTGAGTTTGAGATCAACATTATCACAAGTAAAGACAATCTCGTAGGTACGTATAATACCGTACAAGATAATAACACCGATAGTGGCTCGAAACTTTCCATAAGTGTTGAAAAGATGAAAATTAATATCGCTGAGGCAAGGGATACCAAGGAGCACAAAATTCGTTCCATTGTTGGACATATATAAGGTGATTATATTCCTACATTAACGTGTGTGTGGGTACTTGTCATGTAATTTTGCTTAAATACTAGTTAAAATTTGTATTGACAAAGTTTCCTCGCTGAGAAAATTGAAATCTTTCAACTAAAGAAGATCCAAATATGAGTCTCTTATCTAGAGAAGATTCAAGTATCAAAACAAACAAAAAGAATGTTGGTTGTAAGAGAAAATGGAATGAAGACAAAAACCAAAATGGAGAAAAGGATGTTACAACTTCTTCTACCTAGTTCCAAAATTGTATTTGAATCATTTTTTGAATTCTAGTCTAAAGTTTTTATTTTTATCATTTCATTGAATGTTGAATTGTATTAGTTCATTTACAATTTTAGAATTAAGTCAATTTATAAACTTTTTGTTGTCATTTCTTCTTCTAACTATGCTCCTTCCTCACAATGAAACACATTAATGTTTGATAATTAATATTTTTAGAATTCAATAAGCTTTTTTAATACTTGCTTTGTTTAAAATAAGCTGTGTTTTTAGCTTTGACACACTCATTTAGAAAACTACTCATTATATTTTTACTAACTTACTCTAATAAATACCTTGGAAAAAGATGTAGCTCTTCGCAGTTTCTTGGATTATGTAATTTTTTTTTTATTTAAATAAGGGGAAACCGAAAGAATATCATTAATGCTTTGTGAAATACCACTTATTTTGGAAACAAAATGAAAAGGTAAAACATCACTAATTTTAAAATGGAGGCAATATAAATCTAGGAGTCCGTAAACCAACAAAGATTAAATAGAAAAGAAAGACATTTATACGAGTAAGGTAGTGAGCTGATTAAAGACTCCAACGATAATATGCAGAATAAATGATAATAAAGAAGAATAATGGTCATTAAAAGTCATTAATGGTTAGTGAAGAATAAATACCTTAATTTTGATACAAAATAACATTAGAAGAGCTTTCGCTAGTCCATGAAGGCTCAAAACTTTGACAAATGAGGAATGGCTTTGTTCAGAATCAGACAGGCTAAAGGCCTAAACCACCTCGAACCAGAGTTATAACTAATGTTTTAAAAGGTGAAGACGCTGAGCAAGGCGAAATGCTTTATGCAAGATGGGTGAGCTAAATTTGGCAGGACAGGAGGCATAAATTTCGTGGAACTACGAGGTGTATAATTATGTATCTTCAATGTTATAATTTTTATTTTCAATAATTTTGCAAATAAATTCAAGTAAATTATCAATAATATAGAAAAAAATATTATAATTATTTTGAGAAAGGTAACAACGATAAAAAGATAATAGCCAAATACTTTTTAAAAGGAAAGAAGAATATAAACCTCAACTTAGGGATTTAGAGCAAATATATTTCCTCGTTAAAAAAATTGTGCAAAATATAAATTCATGTCGTTATCAAATGAACAATATACTCCTCTTTGCTAACGAATTTTTCTGAATAAAAATTATTTATTTTTATATTTTTAAATATCCTCAACTATGTGATTTATAGAAGAGTATCCTCTGCTAAAAAATGGCTATGAATATAATAAAACAAGTCACTAATAGTATACCCTTTCTAGCGCATTTTTAATTAAAAATTATTATTTTTATATATTCTAAAGACACGTTAGCAAGAAAGAACCGCCTCTTCTCTCACCCTACTGACTCCACACTCGAACCTTCACCAAAACCCACGAATTCAAACTTTAGAAAAAGAACCCAGCCATTTTTCTTCCTCGACACAATTTTAATGCCTCATTTTTTAACATGAAAATCCAGTGATCGATGCTTTCATCTCAAGCAATACATGGTACTAGTCTCACTTTTATTTCTTTTTTAAAGGTTGAGTCATGGGTTTTGGTGGGTTCGGGTGTGGATCGGGTAGGGTGAGAGAAGAGAGACGATTCTTTAATGTAAAGCCACTTTAATTTTCACTTAAAAATATAAATATAAATAATTTTTACCTCAAAAAAAAATTGCGTTAGCAAGAAGGGTATATTTGTCATATTTGATAAACGACAAAGACATATTTGCATCACTTTTTAACGAGGGATATATTTGCTCTAAACACATAGTTGAGGGATATATTTTTCCTTTTTTCCATTTAAATTTATAAAAAAATAAATAATTTTAAATTCAAAAAGAAAATCTCTAGCAAGAAGGGTATACTGCCCAATTTGATAATGGCAGGGACATATTTGCACCACTTTTAACGGGAATATATTTGCGCCAAGTCACAAAGTTGAGGATATATTTGTCCCTTTTCTCTTTTTAAAATAAAATCATCATCCACTTCATAATCGATTTCCATATATACTAAAGTTCTTCTCCCACCCTCAACTAATATTTGCACTAACAATTATTTATATATTTCAAAGGAGGAGAGAAATAGTTTAAGAGCAAAGGCCAAAATATAAATAAAATTATCTAAAAAATACAATGCTATAGATTCTCTATCCTATTAATTTTAGCATAATCATCTAAAATATAATTTATGAGAATGTCATTTTCTTATGAAAGTTGCTTTCTTTATTAATAATATTCATGACTCTTATACAATATTCACTTATTTTTTAATTTTAAAGAATTAAAAAAGAAGAAGACTTGAACTGTTGTAATAGATGAGTAAAAATATTTTTAAAATGGTAAAATCAAATTAATGTCCTAGACATACGCACCCGGGACTTATGCTTTTTACAATCGAGACTTACGCCACGATTCTAAGACTTATGCTTTGAAAATCTATGTTTTTATTTATATCTCAAAGCGTTTAATATATCCGCCTCGAGACTCACTTCCGTAAAACATCTTTAGAAACACCGGCTATAACATCCTTTTCATTCTTTTTCAAATACTCAACAATTTTTGGGCTCTCTAACACCAAAACAAAAATAGGGAAACAAAAAGACAATGATCTTTTGGCGTGATTCTTCAAGTAGAGATAAATGTGTATAATTATCAACCCTCGAATGGAGTGGTGACTCGCATACTTGACTTATTCGTGGAGAATATGTGCGACTAAAGAAAGTACAAATTTTAGATGGTTAACTTAAATACAAAATGGGTATTTGATAATAAATGTAAAAAAATTCAAATTTGGACCAAAAGTGTCTAGTAGTTTGCTAGATTTTAAATCTCGAATTTTCCTAGCTTAGTTGAACTCTACATTATAACCGTATTTACTTGGAAAAATTCTATGGTAGGAAAAGACCTTCTTCCTCTTCAGCCCTAGATCTATTTTTTTTTGGAAAGATGTAAATTTTTTGGACTTTTCTAAATAGCATATCGTTTCTTTTCGTACCCACAACACACAACATCCACAAACATATAGTTGCTTAAAGAGTTTTGTTTAGGGGAAAATTTATTCTCTCAATAGTTTTAAAATATTTTTATATTAATAATGATCATATGTAGGTCAATTGACCAAACTCATATCATATTATATCATAGAATATTTTTTATAGTTTTTTCTTTTCATCTCATTTATGATCGTCTCTAAGATTTTATAATTATTAGCTTCCGTATGATTCCTTATTACTTTTGGATCCAATACAATAATATTTTATCATGGCTTAAGTGCTAATTATAAACAAGTCGTAATTCATATATATAAATAAATTTATTACGAGTATAAATTGGAAAATTTAACGAAAATATTTTCTAGGAAAACAAGTTGTTTCTATTTTATTTTCTTATGTTTGGTATGCAACTAAAAAAATATCCTAAAAATTATTTGTATATATCTAAAATAAAAGTATGAGATGAGTATGGGGATGGAGTGGGGAGAGGTGATTATGGATGGTTAGAGGGTAAAGGGGGTTAGGTGAGGGGAAGGGATGCAGGGGTGGATTGGGTGGAAAGGCGACTGACCCTTGGTTCATTTTTCTTATTTCAAGTGTTTTATTGTTCCGACCATTCCCATTGCTTCTACACCGCTTTTATGACTTGCGGGGATAGGCAGTGTGGTTTTCATGTGTTCGAGCAAGTTTTAGAGAAGTTTTCAGCTTTGAGCTTTAGAGTTGAAATGGTTGACTTCGATCATTCTCACAAAACGGTCTTGATGAGAATTTGGTCAAAGACTAGCATTGGAACATGAATTTAGGCTAGCGGACCTTTAGTTTGGGTCCCGCTTTCAAACTTATTTTCTGCCAGTTGGGAGGGGGTTATTTGTATGTGGTTGGCAGTTTATTTTGGTGGTCATCTTGCCAAGACGACTCAATGGTTGTTTGTTGGCCGAGCCATTGAGTCTCGAATGCCATTTTCAATTGAAAACATATAAGATTTTCATTCACCCGATTCCGAATAAATTCTAGGGGGTCATTTGAAACTTGAGTTGTGAATGGTGCTGTAAACACATATCGAACTAGAGTCCGCCGCAAATAAATCGACATTTTTATAGGCGCTTTACTTCCTTTCAGCTCATTCATGCAAAAACATAAAACCTCCATTATTGAGAGCTCGTGGGTGGCGAATTTTCACCATTTCTTGGTAGATTCTTGCATAATAGGTGAAATCCTCTTCTCTTCATTCCTTATCTAATTATAGCTTCATTGTCGTGAGCCGAATCCGCATTTTTGAGCTCCAAATCCCTAGAATTTTTTTTATGATCCGGAAATTTTTGGGCTTATTTGAGCCCTGAAACAAGCTTCCATTTTGCCCAAATTTTGGGTATGGGTTCTTGACCCTACAAGGAAGACAATGTTGTAATTCATTTCGGATTTTGTTAAAAAGGCCCCATGGGTCAATTTCAACCAATTTTTCAACCTAAATTTTTATATGTCAATATGGATACTGTTAGTCTCGTTTTGATGAGTAAATCATGTTTGCGATAGCGTGACAGTGATCCGAGGCTTTGCAAAAAGGGAAAAGCCAGTGATGATTCGTGATTTGACGTTCGATCAAGAGGTAGGTTACGATTTTTTTGCTTTAGACTTGGCTTGAGTTGATAGTATATTTTATAAGTTTCATGATTTTTAGGGTGGATTTCTACGTAGGATAGGTTTATGATATTTGATAATTGGCAATTTCTTTTTGACTTAAGAATAATATTCCTTGCCTTAATTTAGGTTGTTAGCTGATATATTGAGGATAAGCTTGGGATCCTTAGGCGGTGCTTAGAGAAATTTTTCGTGGTAGAATTAGTCACATTATTGTTGAGTTTTTATCGCTTTACTTTTTATTTTTCTTCTCAAGCGAGATTGTGGGCCTCGAGGCCATGGTTTTAGAGTGAATAACTCAAAGTTAGTATGATTGGGCATGAGGGTGATTTCCCCTAATTGATGTGGAATTATATGCTTACACACACACACACACTTGAGTGAGCACGCATACATCCACATATACATGCACATGGATGGAAGTGTGATTTGAAAGGAAAATACTGATTTCGCTAACTAATTACCTCATCTTTTATGGATTTTGGATTTTATAAAAAAGTTGCACCATTTATAGATTCGGGCCCGATGTAAGATGCCGGCCTATTTATACTTTACCTTCACTTTTGCTACGTTTGAGGTGAGATGCCGAGCGAGCCAAGGTCATTTGTTGAGTTTCACTATTACTACGTCCGAAGCAGGCATGGCGGCCCGTGGTCATTTTCTGTTTCACCGCATATTGTATTGGCCACATATTGTATTGCATCATCCCATACCGCACTATTTCTTGCTCTTGCATACTTGTATAATTATATTGTGCATACCACCATTTTCGCTTTAACCTCATTCTATTGTGATTTTTAGGTTAGCTTACTATATAGTAGTTCCTTTCATGTCTTTTAATTATATATTAATCTTCGAGCTCGATCGACCTATGATGCCTACCGAGTACCCCGTGTTTTGGTACTTATACCGCACGTCTCGTTTTTCGATAAAGACCCAAGACGAGTCATCCTTGCTGGATCCTACTGCTCATGAGTTTATACCGATTAGGATCGGGTGAGCTCTGGTGTCTTCGGGGTCAGCACTGTGTAGCGGTGAGATGTGGTGGGGTTAGGTAGTGGTGTAAGGGCGGGCGGTGGTGGTTGAGGTGGTGGGTAGGATAGGGATGGGTAAAGGGTGGGTGGTTGGATGTGGTGGGAGGATTAGGTGTGGTGGATAGGGTTTGGGTGCGGTGTGAGGTGGGATGTGGCTGGTGGAGAGTGAAGGGCGGCGTAGGGTAGGTGGGGAGGGGGTGAAGGCGGGATAAAGGCGGGGTGGGAGAGGTGATGGTGGGGGTAGGGTAGAGGTAAGGGAGGTGGGTGAATGGAGGATAGTTGTGAGGGGGGTTTGAGACAATGTGACTTGTTTCCCCTACGTGTATTAGGGAAGTCCTTTTTCTTATTTTGAAGGAGCTATTTTTCCTGTATTTTTCAAAATTTTTTATCAATCGAACTCGAGAAAATTGAAAACACTAAAAAAGTAAGCTTCCCATTGAGAATTTATTAAAAAGGACATCAGGAAATACTTCAAAAATAAAAGAAAAACAACTACTACATAATATAAGACATACATACAAATAATACCTTTAATAACGGAGTTTATCAGAAAATTTTTAAAAAATTTAAAAAATAGATAAATTATTATGGATTAATGAGGCATGCCAATATCACCGAATTGATATTCTCAATTAAATACGTATAGATATTGATCTTATCCAAACGCCGAGTAATAATAGTAAAATTTGACTTGGAGGATTTCGCAACTAGTTGATTTCTTCAGATTTTTTCCACTGCTAATCTATGTAAATCATTAAATTTCTAAAAGAAGTTTTAATTTTTAGTAAAATAACTAACCCAAATACTATTTTTTATAACAAAGATAAAAAGGAATTCTGGCAATAATTAATTTCTAAGAATTCAAATAGCGACATATAAAACGTGAGATGTGACTCATTCGCTTCTTCGTTTCAATCTCAAGTGTTTGAACCAACAGGGGAGACACTGATTTTCTACTATTCCATTCAAATATTACGTAAATAGCTCGCAAACTAAGAGGAGACATATAAACACGATTAGTTTCTGGCATCTCAACTTCTTTGTTTTTCATTTTATTTAATCTATTTTTGCTCATTAATTCTCTTCGCAAAGGACTCGATTATGTGATGCAGAGTTTAATTTGATTCAAATTTCATTTTCTCATTTAAATGTTTTCACTTTTTTGCCCTCGTTTCATCACCTATATTGATGGTTTGATCTAGCAAGTGTCGCAACTTTACGAGATAAATCTCATTTTCTCATTTAATTTTTTTTACTTTTTTGCCCTTGTTCACCACCTATATTGATGGTTTGATCTAGCAAGTGAGAGATGCTAGCCATTGTTTCATCAATTTACCGTAACAGAAATCAACTCGTATCAACCAATTCAATTTGTTGAATAATTAGCATTAATCATCTAGATTCTAATATTGATAAATCTATTTTAATTAGCATGTTTGCTAAGTAAGGTATGATCTTGCTTGCAAAACATAAGAAATCAAAATATTTTTGACCTTTCATATCTCCTAAACCAATGTGCGTATGGGACCTAATTTTCTTTGGGTTTTCTTTTCCTTTTGTTTCCATCTTATAAACTTTGGCAATTTTCTTCGCTTGTCTTTATTAACTATCATTTACAGAGGTTTATTTTCTCGTGTTTGATCTCCTTTCTAAGAATTTTTTTTTTAATTCAAATTCGATGTTTAAATCAAATCAATAAATATGAATATTTCTCATTTTCGTGAGAAGGCCCTAAACATAATATTACATCTAAGTTTGGATTAATTTTTATATCATCAAACTTTACCTCAATCACAATTTGATGTTTTATTTTCATTTTTAGTGTATCTAATTGTTCAATTTGGATATGATATTTGACTAAATTTTTTCGAACTATTTAAACTTATTTGATCAAAGCCTAGGAATTGTAGACACTTATTGAATCTCGATTGTTTAAATATAAATCTATTAACTTTTGATTATCATTTAAATTTATTTTTGACATAGGAATCTATAATTGTATATATATATAGAGAGATACATACATACATATAGTTTCACCTTTCTAATCATCCTTTATGGTGATAGTTTACAAAAATTATCAAACATTTAGTGTATTTAGTGATAAAGTTGTTCCCCGTCCGGTTGTATTCTGTGCATCTCGCCTACAGGTATTGTTAACAATAGTTATTAATTAATTAATTTTACATCTTATAATTTGATTTATACTATTAAATACATTATTTTTTTTTATTTTATTTTCAGTAAATTTGAGAGCCTCATCGAAGATTACTCGACGAAAAATTCAAATAGTGCTCGAATGGAAAATAAGGTTGATAATACAAATGACGAAAAAGCCGAAGAACACCAGGAACTAAGGGAATATCAAATTATACAAGGTTTACCCCCTTGTCGAATTTTTGCGAGGTAATTGATCATCACTTATCTATTTACATGAATTTTTCATTGAGCACATTCATTTAATTTCACAATTTTTTATTCTATCTTCAATCATTTATAAAGAAACAAAGTGAATTTACAGGTATTACAAGATGAAATATCTCGACCATCAATAACATAGCAAAGGATCAAAAGGATTCTGTCGAGAAGAAGTCATCTAATCAACAACAACAAGAAGAAGATATCAATGGTATTTAAGGAATTTGACATCTTACAATTTACACTTATGTTAATTATTTTTTGATTTTCTTTTTTTGGTTCTAAAGTAAAGACGAATTCAAATTTTAAATCATGAGTGCAAGGTAATTGAAACTTGACACAATATAGTGACAACTTAAAATGCGTCATTAGATTGACGCCTCCAGCTTACATCTTTTCAACTTATACTTGTTTCATATACATCATATCATCTCATTTGGTTACATATTATTCAGTGAATTTGAGTCTACCAGAGTCACATGTGGTGATAGCCATCCGAATAATTTCGATAATATTTTAAATGACAATAATGTCAATTATGGCTCAAAAACTTGGGCAAGAGATGAAAATGATGGAAATTATCGTATCATGAAAGGAATACCAAGAAGAATAAAATTTCGTTCCATCGATAACCTCTATCAGGTAATTAATATAAACCTTATGTCTATCTTCCTATGTTAACATTAAATATTTTCAACAAGTTTCTCTAGTACCGTTCAAAATAGCTTACTCTTTTTTTTTATTTTTGATTCTTAGGATATTTGATAAATTAAAGAAAATTATTAAACTTATTTTGATTTTATCTCATTGAGTTTCTTTACATTCGACGAGTACTAATAGACTATCACCGCTGAAGATGAATTAATTGGAATCTTTTCAACTCAAGAAGATCCAAACATGAATCTTTCGGGGAAAAAGATTCAAGTATCATAACAAACAAAAATGGCAATGGAGAAAAGGATACTATGACTTCTTCCACCTAGCTCCAAAATTGTATTTGAATCATTTCTGGAATTCTAGCTCCAAGATTGTATTTTAGTCATTTCTATGAATGTTGAATTGTATCAATTCATTTACAGCTTAATTTATTTAAGTCCCTTTATAAACGTTCTTTATTAACTACCCATTATAAAGGTTTATTTTCCAAAATTCATCAACAAAGATTATGGATCTCTCAAAGTAAAAAATTGATTTTGGTTTTCTAAAAGTGGGCAACAGTTGGTGAAAATATGATTGAAACTTTGTTCCACATGTAGTATTTCAAATCTTTTCTTTTCTTTGATAAAAAATCTTTATTATTGTGAATTGCTGCAACTTGATTTGAACCCCTTAAAACCCGTCTTCAACCTCGTCAAATCACTAGTTGAACCATCGAGTTCGATACCACTTGCTGGGATCGAAATAAAGGGGGCGTCATAATACTGAAAATCTTAACGATAAATCATAAGGACAAATAAAATTATACCAACATAAGCATAATGTTTCTTAATATAGTTTGGTCAATTGACCTACATATTGAAAAAACTTAAATAAAAGCATAAACTATTTGAGAGAATACCTCCCCTAAACAAGACTTCTTTTAAAGACTACATCATGAATGTTATTGTGTTATGAATGAGAAGAAAATATCTTCTATTTATAGAAGTCCAAAATCTCTTTCAAGAAAAGGACAGTTATGGCAACAGTCCTTTCCACAAAGAAACTTTATCTACAAAGAAAATCTTTCGAACTAAAAACACAATTGTGGTAGAACTAAATAAGATAGGAAATTCAGGATAAATCCTAACATATAATTAGATAGATTTAGCAAAAGTCAATCCTCTACCAGCCATGAAGATACCATCATTAGTTTTCAAGTGTTCTCAAATGGCTTTCCAGAGACTATTATGTTACGAATTCTTGGTTTGTATTTCTCTACCGGTGTAGCATGCGGGTATTCCGCCCACTAGTGTCCATCCTAGAAGTTACCAAACATTGAAAAGAATTTGATTAGTTATTCTGAAGAGTGAAGTACTTTTGCGGTCATACCTTTTGGCATTTCTCATTTTCCAAATATCCCACAAGGTGAAGCAGGGATTCTATAGAAAGAGCATCCCCGTGAACATCATTCTTAGAAACTGCGAGCCACCAACACCAAAACTCCTTGAGTAGTGTTGGCATTATGATAAATACAAATAGGCCCGGACACAAAGTTCCGCACTTTGATTGAAAGGTCATTGCTGGTGAAGACATGATCAAGAGTCTCTTGGAAATTCTCACAAAGAACTATATCTCGCGTGCACTTGCATGCCAAAAGCTTTCGATAATATTGTCAATAGGGAAAGCTTTCTCCTAATAACCCTCCACATAAATAAGGATAGTTTAAAAAGGAATTACTTCTTCTCCCCATTTTGGTTGAAAATAGTCTGCTTCTCAATGAATGAGACTCTTCGAATGTAGTAGCTCTCACCAATCGCCGAAAGTGAATGTGAGATCCTAATGAAACGCTCAAGTTGATTTCGGCTTCACCGAATTTGCATCATGATAAGATGCAGCGCTAAATAGCATCAATACGTGGAATGTACGCTATGTAATAAGGCTAAATGAAATAATAGTTAAGCTAGAATATATATATTGAAAAGGTACTCTTGAATAAAGTAATATGATCGAAACCGAAGCTCTGAATGATGTATAAAACATAATATGATCAATATGTAAACGCTTATGCAATAAATTGTGTATCAAAACAATCACTAAAAATACATGTAAAAATGCATAACTTAATTTGGGCGGGAGTTTTTCATAACCGATACCATCATGAATGAGCATACGATGCCCAACACCCGCTTCAAGTTGACAAGAGTCAGCCAAAGCCTTGCCAAATGTGGTATCAATCAATATGTGGATCCATAACTTAAATTCTTACCAGGGACTATCTTTGAGGAGTCAACCAAACCAACGACATGATCCTATCATATGCTGGCTACGTGAAGTTCTCGGGGGCGATATCTCGAATTCTTCACCCAACTCGATACTAAATAATCCTTCCAAAATATATGCTTTTGTATTTATGCCTATCTGAAGCAATTGAAAACATCTTTTATAAAGCACTTTATCTATAGATATAATAGTTGTTTTGAAACTCTTGTTGAGCCTTTCGCTCAAAATATGTAACTCTAATGAAGAGCCTTTCACTCAAAACATTCTTTTTAAAATTTGGGTGCTTCTATACTCCAACCATATCTTTGAAAAACTTATGAGCTTCTATGCTAAAAACATCTCATGAGTTTCAAAAATAAGACCTTGCTTTTAGGTTTTAAAAATCATATTCAAAACTATTCTTTCTTTCTCAAAATCTCTTCTTGAAACTCTTCTAAAAATCTCGCCAACTTGTGAAAATAATGCAAATTCAAACTCAATCACAATATTTCCTTTCAAAATCATGACTTTATGCAATATGGTTCATGGGATAAGGGACATGAACCAATCATCAATAACTCAAGAATTAAGAGAATGTCATCAATAAACATCAAGAGATTGATAATCAATAACAGAGAGATATCGCTCAATATGAAATTCAACAATGAGCAATTCAATCAATAGGAAGAAATAATTCAAGAATTTGGGTAGAAACCCTAGCTTTGATCATAATGAATTATTGCATAGATTTAGAGCATAAGGATGAATAGAAATCCCTACCTAGATTAGCTTTACATACCGAAAGTTGAATTTAGACTCAAGCTGGGAAGGAACCCCAGGTTGGAGAAGATGACTTCCTAGCTGTCGACGAACCAGAGCTTAATGATCTTGAATGTTACGTTGTAATGAAAGGCAATAAGAGTTAACTAATTAAACCCTTAAATATACTCCTTGAAAATTCTAAAATATTCTCGAATTGAGTGATTAAAATATAAGAATTTACTAAAAACACCCTTAGAAACTCGCCTGTACTTGACCCATCCAAGGACGACGAGTTATAATATCCTCGTGGTGAGTGACCACGGCTCGTGGTCACCGGATCTCCCGGTAGGTCACTTCTCGATCCGTTCACCACAACTCCAATCACGACTCGTCGATGACACCACAGCCGTACAGCGTTTGTGCTCACTAATAGTTTCTTGGACTTTTCTATGAATCTCTCACACCACAATTGACCCAACGAGTCGTAACTTCTGACTCATTAGATCTGGACTAGGAGACTTGGCACTGCTCACCATGGGTCATGTATGATCCATGGTTACTCAACATGAGTCGTGGTGTGACTTGTTCTATGGGATTTTCTCCTTTCTACGGTTCTACTTAAGCTAGATCTAATTTTAGGCACGCGGAGGCTTGTTACATTAATGAAGTGCTTATAGATGGAGATGAATAATACAATATCATCATCATAGCGAAGGTGGTAGCCTTGTGGACCATTCAAAGCCCGAGAGGTTTCTCACCTCAATTTGCAGCTGTGAGAGAGCGGCTTCCATTGTGGCTACAAAATTAATTTTGTGAAGTTTAACAAGCCTCATTTGTATGTAGAAAGATATTTTAGATTTTACCGGTGGGGTTTGGCTTGAGCATCATTATTGTTGATATTTTCCTTAAACACTATTAGCCTGCATTCTCGCATTCTCAATCGGTTCTTCATATTGTTCTATTGATGATCATTTCTTTTCTTGGTTTTGTCTTTACCTCCCTTACTAGCTTTAGAGCTTTTCCTTCTCCATATCTTATTTTCATGGCTTGTCTCTGGATTTGGAAATAGTTGTGCTTTTCTTTTTCTTCTTCGTCTTTAACTTCTTCTTGTACTAGAAAAGTTTTGAGGTATCTCTTGATTGACTTCACATTGTTTCATGTCCCTTCCCGCTCTTGTTTTTATTTTTACACTTATAATTGTACTTCACCCTATTGAGTTTTATCTAAAATTATCAATTCCAATTAATTCCTTGATTTCTGCTATGGTAGTTTACTTGGTAGATTTCACTCTTTGTTCAAAAACTAATGTAAAAGTGCATGAGAAATGAAAGTTATTATGCTTCTATTATATCAAGATATGTGAAATAATTTTTATCTTTGTGGTCAATATAAACACGACATCGTTATCTTTAGTCAAACTCAGACAAATTCACCTAGTAGTTAATGACAGCTTGTATTGTTCTCATGTATTATGTAGAACAAAAGTTCGAGCTAGCCTCTCGATACCAAGTCTACATTTAGAAGGACTATGTAATTGTTATGGACTTGTGGTTCTCACACTATGAATTATTGGACAACTCCATAATAATTACTAGCTTTGGAAGATAAGCATGGCATGTCACCGTGGTTATCAATCTTCGTGTGGTTATTAAAAATAAATAAATTATAATAAAATAATTATTGTTAAAACTTTAATATAAATACCTGATATTTACATATCATCTGTTACATATCAATTGATTTTATTTTTTTTCTATTTTTCTGGTGTAAGTTTTGGAGATCAAACGCTAGGTTAGTACCAACTTAACAATTATTGAACAATTATCTTCTTTAATTTTTGATCTTCTAATTTCCATATGTCAAATTAAGAATTATGTAATTTTAACCTATTAGTTTTAATTATTTTCTTAATATTTCTAGTAAATATTTTAAATTAAAATAGTTTCACAAATTTAAGAATTTAATTAAGAAAAAAAAATATTCTTATTGCCTTTTGATATTTTTTAGATCACCTTTCTTTTATTTTATTATTTTCTTGATTATTATTTTTTTATTAATTTTATTTTAATAATACTTTTTATTAGATACATACTTAGGTAGATATGAAATACAAAAGAACTAAACAACTCCTAGTTGCTCCTCTTAATATGTGCAATTGTTCAAGAATTTGTATTTGTATGTATAATTCTTCAAAATTGCTATTATTTTTGTTTTTTCATTTATGAGGAGTAAAAAATTACAAAGCGTTTCATTATCGTTACAAAATTTCATACAATTAACGAAGAAAAATAATAATAATTGGGGTGCTTATTAATTAATATAAATCTGCATAAATAACAATATTCATTTGATGAATACCGTAGGAGGTTTTTTTTACTTACTCAATATTTGTACTTGTTTCGCATATCCGAATTTGTGCCGCAGTTTCTCAACTTTAGAAGCAAGGTTCTCTATCAATGACGTTTACTTTCAAGTGGCTCAAACCTGTAAAAGTTAAGGAGAGAAGATACTTGTCATCCCACCACAACATATGATAATCTAATAGAAGACAACAAAGAAGAAAATGAATTTACCTATTAAAATTGTAACTTTAATAGTATATCTTCTGCTATATTTTTCGTGATAAATTTTATATTATCATCCACCGTTTTTCTCTCTCGTGCTAATCTAAATAAAAAGTTTGTGAAATATGATGAAAATAAATTTTATATTGATATACAAATAGATAATATTGATTTAAAACTCACTTATATAAGCTAACTGGTTTCTTTCATAATTGAGATAATTTATTAACAATTCAAGTGAATGTCTAATGACTTTTTTGAACGGCTAAAATAATTTTTTTATTATAGTAATTACAATTTATTATTGAAAATATTAGAAAGGATAATCATTATATTTTTTTGACTTTTCACGGATGTTATTGAGCTTTGATATATATTTAATAAGAAAATTAATGGCCTTATGAGATAATGATCTTGTTAAATACAAGTTTTCTATTTGTGGCCATTTGAATGGCTCAAATTACTCTTCAATTTTTTTAATCTATATACAGTATATATTTATATTTTTGTTATCAAGAAGTTGTCAAATGAGAGTAGTATTTGCTAAAAGTTGTATAATTTCTATCATCATATGTCTTCTTAAGAATGACTAGTAATCATTATCGATTTCATGATATAAATCTGCAAAGAAATAGTAGTTAATTGTGAGAGAGATGTTGACATCAAAATAATTAATAAATTTAAATATTTTTTTTTACGTATATATGATTTTTATCTAACTCAAACCCATGAGTTCTTTCATTTGTAAATTAGGAGGAAGAGTAATAGTTAACTTATGCCAATAAAACAGTCTAACACTTAATAATTTAAGATTGAGAGAATGAGATTTTGATGAAGGCAAAGAATAATTGTTATATCTTAATTACAATAGTTTCATATAAAGTGAAATGAGCTAATCAAGAAAAAAGAATAAAGGATGATAATAAGAGTACAACCATACAAGTCATGAAAAATTAAAGAAAGAGGAGTTGCGAGCTCTAAGAGTCATACTAATGCATGACAACAAAACTTAGTAAACAGTGAATTTTTGCTTTTTAAAAAAAATAAAAAAAAAATAAAATTAGATAATAAAGTAATTCAATGCATTCTAAATGGTAGTAATTTTTAAGTTCTCCCCAACAATTAAAAAAAATTGACTTGCATGTTTGTTGTGTTGTAACTTATATCTAAAAAAACACCAAATGAAAAGAGCGGTAAGTTTCACAGAAAAAATAAAATTTCTGGTAGAGAAGATAAAACTATAATGTGAAGAACTGATTTAATTTCACACTTTATTTTTATAAAGTGCACTAAGAATGTCAAAATGATGCATAAATATATTATTAATGCGGAAGCTGAAAGGAACACTAATAACGGCTGAAATATGAAAAGATT
>JACEIK010012721.1:0-25723 GCA_018107945.1 Datura stramonium | reverse complement strand
ATTTCTCCCAACTGCATTCACATATATGTCAATTAGGACTAAATACACCAATATTCTAAAAGAAAACGTCACTTTCGATATATTTATAGCCCAAAATTTGTCTTATCGAAAGATGGTCAAAAACTTGCTATTTCTCGAAAGTCCAGAAGGGAGAAATACTCACTTTAAGGCTAGGAGTATATTGGCACTAGTTTGGAGCAATTCCACTTACCTTAGCCCGGTAGCACGATGATTTGCCGGACAAATTTCGTGAAACTAAATCTGTAGGAATGCTCCCGGCTGCTAAATACCTCGGTATCTGACGTTAATTTGAATTTAGACCGCGTTTGATGGTGTAATCGATCGATAATTATCAATATCCTTTGCCCCCTCTGTTTTCTCTCGCGTTCTCTGGAATTTTATGATTTTTAATAATTTAAACCGTAGTTGGAGGTCTTATATACTTGTGCTTGGATAGGGCCAACGTGTCACGGAGCCAACGCAGAGGCTCCCCCTCCGTGACACGTTGGCATCGCGGAGGGGCTCTGCCCCGGCTCCTTCCGCGATGGTTCGACAGGTTTCTTGTCCGGTCTTTTCCCGGGCCTTTTTATAGCATGTATGGCTTTCAAATACTCTCAACCAACATGCGAATAGGTCATCTATGTGTCGGGAATTTTACGGGGTGTAACAGTTACATCCTAGTTAGCCCCATTGAGCCTTTAGCCTATTCTTTGAGAGATACAAACCGAGCTTAATCCTTTTTTTCATTAGTCGTGAATTTGATCCAAAACTCCTAAGCTCTTAAGAAAAACAATTTTCCCAAAGAGTGAAGGAGTGAGAAGTGTGAAACGGAAGGGAAAGCGGAAGTTGTGAAAGTTAAAGAAAAGATCAAAGGTGCACTTGTTGAAATTGATTAATTAATAGTAGAGAGTAAGAAAATCAATGAATGAGAGAAAATTGTGAATGAAAAAGATGGTTAAATACTCTTTGCTAGATTGTCGGGGTATTAACCCAAAGGCCAGAGACAAAAATAAAGAAGAAAATTCAAGAATGAGAGGATTGAGGAAGAAGCAATGTCATAATGAAGGTGGGATGTATTAAAATCCCTTGGGGAAGCTAGTTACTATTATTGGTTAGCCGGTATTTACTAGTTCCTTAGCTTACATTACAATCCATTAAGTCGATGGTCTTACATCATGCATCCTAAATTAGTGGAGTAAAACACTAGGTAGCTTATGGTTCGAGCATGTTGCATGTAATTCTTTGGGAGAGCGAGCGTGATCTTATTCATATACCCCTATATGTAGTGCTTTGGAAATCTTATGAGTGCACATGAGGGTAATTCTCTTGTCAATGCGAGGGCACATGCTTGAAGAGATAAAATTTCATGACGGATGTCTTGATCGATTGATTTGTACGAGTTTCCAAGATCGAGAATCTATTCTTGAGGTTAGGATATCTTAATGTGGTGTACCTCATTTTATTGATGAAACCATGCATACTCTCTTGATGATTTTTCTATCTTAAATAATCCGTATAGCCGTAGCTTGAATGGTCGCGCTAAAAATTTGCTATGCGTGGGTTTCAACTTCATGAGATGTGAGAGTATTGTTCGAGGAAACAAAGGTTTTAAGTGTGGGGTAAGTGATCTTGGGAAGAATTGCATACCAGTGATACTGAAATACTTCATTTCTACTTATTTATCTATTTTTAAGCGTGGCATTTCATGTGATTTTTATGTAAATGTAATTTATACTAACCAACATGATTAGTGTTGTTTTGAGTTAGAAGGAATTTTGGAAGCTAATCTACAAGTTGGTGAAGTGTGGAAATGGACTGGAAGACAAAAAATGGAAGTTGACAAGGAAAATTGGCCAATAGGGGCTCCTTGATGGCTTCGTGTCACGCTACCATCGCGGAGGGCATTGCCTAGGAGGGAAAATTATGTCAAATTCAGGTGGAGGTGCGCGTTACCTCAGTGGCATGGGAGCTGATGCTCCGTGATGCACTCCGTGCCACAGCTGAGGTGATTATCCGAAACCAAGTTGATGAGAGTGCGCACAGCACAGAGCAGTGCTCCGCGGCCATGCCATGCCACGCTGAGATGCATTTACCTGGGAGGCGGAGTTCCGGCGGGGAGTGCGACGGGCGTGGCTCACGTGCTCCTCTATACACTCAGGTGCCATGTTGCTTGTTGTTCTAGGAAAAATTTCCACTAGTATAAATAGCACACTTGGGTTTTATTTTGAACATTCTAACATTTTTGTAGCAAGAACGTGGTTAGCGGGCAGTTGAGTAAGAATTTCTAGGGTTAATTCTCTTCTTTTTTTCTCTTTAATTTCAATTTCTTGTATGAATTCTACTTGTTTGAAGATATTTAATCCACAAATGAGTGGATAATTCACCTCTTGCTGAGGTTAAGGATAATTGTAGAGGAATGTAATCACTAATTATTTCAGTTTTCATCTTCTCTATAATTGTTTTTCTATCAATTAACTTTGTTTTTACTTCATTTAATGTGTGGCCAATGTTAATGTATATCTTAGAAGTCAATTTTGATTACGAAAGGGGAAATTAATTAGTTGGTGTGAACAGTGGAATATGATCTTTTTCAGTTGAGAAATTGAGGAAGATTTACATTGAGAATAGATATATATACGCCAATGTCGTATTACTCATTTATGGAATTTGTTATGTATGGCTAGAGCATGGGGTTTTGCATCACAAAAATGTGTAATGTAAGTCTCATGATTCTTTAATTGGAGAGAGTCGAAAGATCCAGCCATAGGTTATTAATTCTGACTCACAATCGAAAGAGAATATTTACTTATTGTAATTAATAAATTACATCCCTGCGTGTTTTCCTTAACCTCGAAGCTTGTTCATTGCTATTGTTCAGACTTTAATTTACATAATATTTACTTAGGTTCTTATTAACTACTAACAGTGACTCATAAACATTATTATTTTTTTGGTTGTCTACATTCATAGCGATATTGTTCACTAAAAATTAGGAAATTACTACCATTTCAGTCCCTGTGGGATCGATACTTAAGCTTGAAGTAAGCCACTTTACTACTTGTACGACCACGTGCACTTGCGTGTAGTTTGGTCCCAACAAGTTTTTGGCACCGTTGCGGGCGGCAGGTGGTAAGTGAATTATCTTAGTGTTATTTTACAAGTTCGATATAAGTGTTGAAAAGCGATCTTAGCCTTCCTCTTGCAGGTACTGAATTTTATGAACACTGGAAAGAGATGAGTTGGTGGATTCATTTATAGAGCGAGAGAGACAATTTCATCGCCAAGAAGGAAGCTCTAGAGAAGAAGCTACAGTTGCTAAGACAAGCAATTCTGGAGTAGCAACAGAATCCACCGATTGTACAGGCAGTTTTAGTGTCCAAAGAGATGGCAGCAAGACCGGTCATAGTGGCAATTCCATACACCAAATAATGTAACATCCGGTATTCGCGGACCAGGAAACGGAGGGAAGTTCAAACTCCAAGCGGGGAATATGGTGCAGTTGTTTAACACCAGCGGGCAATTTACAGCTCTCCCTCATGAAGATCCACAACAACATCTTCAAAAATGTTTTAGAGATAAGTGACACTATATCCACATTTGGGTATCACCCCGACTATGTGAGGCTTACATTATTCCCATTCTCATGTTGAAGCAAATAGGTGGTTAAAAGCTGAACCACCTAATTCCATCACTACTTGGGATGATCTCGCAAAGATGTTTTTGATACGATTCTTTCCATCGGGGAAGACAGCCGGACTTAGAAGTCGAGATTCACAAGTTTCAAGCGAGAGAGAGGGTGAGAATTTGTATCAGGCTTTGGAGAGGTTCAAGTCAATGCTAAGGGATTTTCCTCATCATCACCGATCCTAATGATGTGTGTTGATGCATACACGTTCGTGAGGGTTTGGAACCGCATGCTAAGATTCTTTTAGATTCAGCAGCCGGTGGGCAGGCATTGGAAGACCTATGAAGAGCTTTACCTTTGTTAAATCGTATTTCACTTGGGGAAATCAGATGAATGCGGAATTCAACTTCGAGGAGGAACAAGGAAAAGTTTGCATTAGTCTTTGAGGTGGATGGTTTAGCCTATTGCTGCACACATAGATGCGTTGCAAGATCAACTCAACACCCACTTCGACGGTATGATCTTGAGCCAAGCACAAGCCCCGGTCAATGCGTTCATCGGGTATGGTGTGAAGTATGTGAGTAGTGAACACTCGTGGGTTTTGTGGTGCCAGCCCAGGACTCGGTAAATTTTGTTGGGAACGTCCGGAAGGAACAATAATCAACGGTATGGCAACAGTTAACAACCCAAATTGGAGGAATCATCTAGTCATCAGGACGGAGTTCAAATCGGGCGTGCATAGAAATCCAAGGGCGAATCAAAATTTTCGGTCTCAATATAGAGGAAATAATGCACCTCCTCCACCACCCGGCAATATTGAGGATATGTTCAAAACCATAATAGCTAACAAGCAAAGATGCAGGCTGATTATGTTAAATTAGCGGGCGACATGAAAAATCAGTTAGCTACAAAGGCATTGGAGTATCAATTTGGACGGTTAGGCTGGAGCTCAAAACACAAGACCCGGGGAGGATTACCAAGCGTGCGACCCAAATCCCAAACGGGTTAATGAAGTTACCACCGGAGTGGAATTCAACTCAGGAGGTGGAACCGGAAGAGCCACCTCGGCAATCTGGAGAGCGGCGAGAAAGGATGAAGAACATGATTTGAGGGGAAGGAAAGAGGCGGTTGAGATAGAAAGACCACCTCCCTGGATTTCCTCGGGAGATTAAAAGCACGAGGAGGAGCGCTAAGGGTGTGGAGTGTTGAAACAGGTACATATTAATTTACCTTTAGTTGATGTTTTGCGGGGAGGGGCAAAATATGCCAAGTATATCAAGGAAATCGTAGCAAACAAAAGAAGATTGACGGAGTATGCTATAGTGGCGCTTACTGAGTGCACCTCCAGAATATAGAGCAGTTGCCGACAAAGCAAGGATCTTGGGAGCTTTACTATTCAGATTACAATTGGGCAATCTATTCTCGAGGATTATGTGATTTGGGAGCACGCATAAACTTGATGCGCGGCATCGGTGTTCAGAAGTTGGGGTGGCGACCTAGACCAGCTGCGTGATCTTGCGGCTAGTGACGTTCATTAGCCAGACACGATGGTATTGTGGAGGATGAACTGGTGCAAGTGGGCTCCTCATTTCCGGTGGATTTTATAATCTTGGATTTCGGCCAGGATGCGGAAGCCCCATTTATTTTAGGACGTCCTTTCTTGTGCTTAGGGCGAGCTCTAATTAATGTAGCTGTTGGGCGGCTAACCATGCGAAACACATGAAAAAGTGAGGTTTTTGATGTGTACAAGGCCATGAAGCTACGACCATTTATGAGGAGCTATTAACAATCAGTGTTCTAGTGCAAGTGGGCTCCCTCTTTTTGGCCTACAGCATTAGAGATGCTATAGCATATGTAAAAATGTGTGATAGATGTCAAAGAACAGGCTGTCGGTAGAAGGAAGGAGATGCCACTGCAGCAGATATTAGAAGTTGAGGTTTTTGATGTATGGGGAATAGACTTCATGGGCCCGTTTCAACCGTCCTTTGGTTATTTTTACATCTTTGTAGCGGTTTTACTATGTGTCTAAGTGGAATTGGGGAAGTATCTTGTCCCAGGAGCGACAACAAGGTGGTGATAAAATTTGTGAAAAGTAAATTTTCACCAGGTTTGGGGCAGCCCCGAGCTATTATCGGTGATGAAGGGGCTCATTTTGTGAATGTAAGTTTGAACTTGCTAGCTAAGTATGGGGTGCGGCACAAGGTAAGCGTGACATATCATCCCAAACTAGTGGTCAAGTAAGGGTGTCAAACGAGAGATTAAGCAGATTCTACAAAAAAGGCAGTGAATGCACAACGAGGTGATTGGGCAAGCAAACTTGACAATTCGTTGTGACCTACGGAAAGCTGCATACAAGACACCCGACTGGGACTTCTCAAGTCTGATTGGTTTATGGAAAGGCATGTCATCTACTGTATATTGGAACATCGAGCTTTTTGGGAAAGCTAAATATGGATCCGGAGCTTGTAGGGAAGAAGACGATGCAGCTCAGCGAGGTAGATAAGTTTCGATGGCACGCTATGAAAGTGCTAAATCTTTACAAAGGAGAAAACTAAAAGGTCGCACGACAGGCATGTGGTGCATCGGATCTTTGAGCTGGGGCAAAAAGTGTTGTTGTTCAATTCGAGGTTTGAAACTCTTCCCAGGGAAATAGCGGTCCAAGTGGTCAGGGCCGTTTGAAGTGGTGAGAATGACCCCACATGGGGCGTTGAATTGTGGCAAGAGGATAAAAAGTGCCACATTTTTTGGTGAAAACGGGCAAAGATGTAAGCATTCTTGGGGTGAATACGTTATTCAAGAAGACGTCTATCACTTTAGTAGATGATTAAGGATGAGAAGTGTCGAGCCGCGATGGTAAACCGAAATCATTGCACGGGAGGCAACTGTGAATGTGATGGAAATAGAGTAGTTAGGATTTTTTAAAAAAAAAAAGGAATGGCAATTGTTGTGTGAGAAACCTATGATTTCATTTAATTTTTGTGGTTGAATGATTTTCAGGTGAAATGGAGGGTCAAAATAGAGAAAAACGCGCAAAGGAAAATCAGGTAAGAAAATAAAACTTGGAAATTTCCGGTGAGCCATCGCTTTGGCTCAGGTGTGTCATGGTGGAGGGCCTCGCGACCCTCATTGACATGTTGAGGCTTATTCAGTTTTTAAAAAATTCTAATATGCCACCGCGATAGCTCCCGTGTCATGGAGCATGGCCTCCCGTGACACGTTGAGGTGTATTTCAGCGTCGGGTGCCGGGTCACGGGTAAACCGTGCGAAAACCCCCTTTTAAACCCCAAATCCCTTAGTTTTCCCCATTTATTCACACCCTCATACGACCAACACCCCAAAACTATGCTCCCTCGTGCCACGGAGCTAGGGAGCAAATTTCTTCGCTTTTTCTTCGATTTCATCAAGTAAAAAGGTATGTTCTCGAATTTTTTCTCATTATTACTAAATATTTCGATTTTGGAACATGTTTTTGTGATGAAACTTTGCCTAAGTAGTTAATAAGTTTTAAATCAATTGAGTTATGGATTAATGATGTTCATAGGATCGATGCAGAGTAAGATTAACTCAATAGTTGCATGATTTGTTGAAATTCTTACGATATCGATAACTAGGGTTGAGGATTGGATAGGAAGAAAAATGAGTTAAAATGTGGATATTTTTGGGTTGTGCATGTTGTTTTAAGTGAAACATATTGTGATTGGAAGTGGATTATGCTATGGTAGAAGATGGATTTTCGGGGGAATGTTGTCACGCCCCGCCTTGGGGGGTAGGCGGCACACAGTGCCCTAGTAGGACTGGTACGCTAGCGGTGAGCTAAACACATCGGTGCCTGGCTGGCTCTATCTCAGTTTTCTGGAAACAACTATGAGCTATAACGGCTGTAAATACAGCCTCTGGCCGGCTACGCCTATAGCCACGTACAAAACTTTAGTAACGAGGAATCCTATATCTCATAGGGAACCTATGCGGGCCGACAAGGCCACCATGCTATCAGTCATACGCTGACTCAACATAAGAAATAATGTACAACTACGTGACCAGCAAGGTCACCACTACTATCAGATTATGGCCCCACACAGCCAACACAATCAGATATGCTAAACAACTACAAAAAATGCACGGCCTCGCCAGGCACAACTAACCACGGGAGATGTATATATACAATGCGCAAGCCTCTATGATGCGATAAAATGGTCGAAACGGGGCCCGACCTACCTCTTTGTACAACAAAAGAAAATGAACTACACCTCTGAATATCAAGCTCCGGATGACAGGATTTGATGACTCATGGTGAGCGGAATCACGAGGGATCGCCTCCTCGTGCATGAGTACTTGTGACAAGTAATGCGAGCGCCCAACGGGCGTCGGTACCACTGGTACTGAGTATGCAAAGCAACTGAACACATCTGAATATAACAACATAACTAGCAACTCTGAATAGCAGGAAGTAACTGAATCTGTAGAGCGATATAAGTTGAATCGGACTTGCTCTTGTGGTAGGGCAGGAGCATACCTGTCTACATGGCGACCTGTTGTCTATTATATAATATATAACATATAAATACATATATATATATATATCAAGCAAGAACCAATACCAACCGCCCATAAGCCGGATGGTGCCAACCAATCAAACAATCTAATACCCCTACTAGGGTCAAAAACCATCCAAAATTAGTCACTCCTCATCTACTAACTACAAGCACCTCGCCGCCGGCCCATTTGGGTCTCGGCTCAGGCTATGGCCTCCATATAAATAACTGTGTCTGAGTCCGGAGGACTCCTGTACTGCTATCTGAAATCTGTTGCAACAGACATGCGCACAAGGAGTAAAAAACATCTTTACTATCTTGATCAGCACGATATGGGAAGCTTCATCCCATCTTTGTCCTACTACGGACGGCATGCCACTCCTTGGATGCGTAAACCACCCGTTCAGTGGGCGACACAGTTACCAACCTAGGGGCGGCGAGGACGCTCAAGGTGCCGTCACGGCACAATCAAGTCTCAACAATCAATAATCATATATATAGCAAGCATGCTTAAAATGAAAAATACTATCTGTACTCTAATTTCTTATTCGAACTCTTTACGTATTTATCTTGATTCTCTTTTTGCTCTATGCGAATCTGGGATCTTTATCTATGCATGGCTAAGCTGTAGCAAGATACTATACATTGTATGGCTATCTTTGTAGCCAAGATACTATCGACTGTATGGCTATACGCCCAGCCAGATATCATCTGTACGTATGGCTATCTACCTTGTAAGTTACTATCATATACTGATTTACTTTACTAACTTTTTTATTCTGAATATATGTCATATTATTCTAAAAAACATACTTTATGCTAAACGCATCTTGTGGGCTATGCGAGTGCGAAATGATAACTCACCATTTGGCGCCGCTTTACCAACTTTCGAACTGAATACGATATAACAACGCAAAATAGGTTTTCTGAGAGCCCGCAAGTGTGCGGGTCGTACCAAGTAATACAGTGGCTCTTTTTAAGAAGCCGGGAATGTCGAACCCACGGGAATAGGAATACGGGGTGAAACCTTTTTAGGTGTTAATTTACTACAACTACAACGATGAAGACAACGGTGTAAAGAAAAGTTTGTTGGAGGAATATATATATTAATACGAAACTAAATATCTATACAATTGGTCTTAACTATGAATGAGAGCATGCGGAGGTTACAAGAACATGTGAAATGAACTATCGATATACGTGGTTTATCTTTTCCTCAGGACCATGTAGTCGAACTAAAGCCTATGGATTAAAACTCTCGTATTTAACCCAACTTAAGAATCATAGACAACTACCTACATTTCGTGATAAGAAGAATTCAAGTTCTATTATACAAAAATAGATTCCACACATGACTAATACGACTTTTCAGGTATATTTCTATCTGAAGGTAAATCAATTCAATTTTCCCAAACCATGAAAAGATCATATCTGTTAATTCACAACTTTCCAATTTCTTGCCCTCTTTCGGGTGAAACGGACTTTTTGGATTACATTAACATTGGCCGGATATTAGCAGTAGTAAGAACAAAAATTAAATAGAACAACCATGGAAGAAAGAGAAAATAAACCAGCAATTCAATAAGTACATTTCAACACAATAGTTCATAACCTCAGCGAAGAATTAGCCACTCGTTTGTGGATTGAACATCGTTAAATGAATGGAAATCATGCAAACAATTGAAGGAAGAAGAAAGGGATAAGAAAAACCTAGAATTTTCGTCATCTCAGCTGCCTGTAACCCGCGTTCTTGCTCCACCAAGTCGGAGATAATTAAAAATGCACCTAAGTGTTCTATTTATAGGGATAAATTTTCCCAGGAATAACAAGCAACGTGTCTGGAGTGCATCATGAACCTTGCCTCCATGACACGGTGCAAGCCAGCGAAGCCCTCTCACGAGAATTGTCCGCCCAGGTAATTGCTTCCAACGTGGAGCGGCATGCATCGCGGAGCCTAATAGCGTGCCACGGTGCAATCGCGGACCCTCTCTGGAAATGCAAAGTACGGGAGAAGTTAATCCCAACGTGGCACTGACTTTTTGTTCCCGCGGACCCTCCTTTGGAATTTATTAGATTTTCCATCCCGAGGCAGAGAGTGCATCCGCGATGGCAGCGTGTCACGGCTCCATCGAGAACCCTTGTGATCCTTACTTCACCAACCGCTTCCTTGCTCGTTCAAGTTCATCCTTACGATTTCTCCCAACATGTATTTTCTTAAGCCAAGCATGTTTTTCCTACAAAACAACGCTAATCATGTTGGTTAGTATAAAATCACACTTCAGTACAATTTACATGAGAATGTACACACATTATTGGACAAACAAGGCAAAAGTTATACATTTGAGTGTCGATTTGGCATATAAATATGCCCCTTATCACCTACCCACACTTAAAATCTTGTTCGTCCTCGAACAATGCTTATACACCTCATGAAAGTGATATCCATCATGCTTCTTAGGCTCAACAATCCGAACTACGGTTATACCGATTATGTTCAAAACAAATCATCAAAAAAACATGCATAGTATCATTATTACAATGACACTTAAAAAATCAAGACCTCCTAGCACAAGAATCGACTCTCGATATCGGCAAACTCATGCATATTAGTTGACCGAGATATCCGACACGAATTTATTCTATCATCAAACATGTGCCCTCACAACAATAGACATTCCCTGTTTTTAATCACATGAACTCTAATGAAGTTCATAATAGGAATATATATATACACACACAATTTCGCTCCCTCTCTCCCCAAACGAATTCACATGCTTTGTGTCATGACCCATAAGCTTGCCTCTAGTGTTTTACTCCAATAATATAAGGATGCATGATTTAAGATCACGTAGTACTTAACGGAGTTGTAATGTAAACTCTGAGAACTGGTATCTTGGGCTAACCAATAATAACTAGCTTCCTTAAGCGCTCTTTTCACACATCATCAAATTCCAGAAATATTTTCTTCCTTCCTTTCCTTCTTGGAGTTTATCTTCGCTACTTCTCACCCATCTCTTTAACACACCGGACAATGAAGAGAAAATTGAGTTAAACAACTTCCATCACTTCAAATCTGACCATTTCACCCTCGACTCCTTTTTCTTTCTCTCTTTTCTTTTTCATCCTTTTCTTTTCTTCTTATCACTTCACTCCTTGACACCATGGGAAAATTGTACATTTTCTTGAGCGCTTAAAACTTAGGATTTGGTTTAAGGACAAAAATGCAAAGAAAGGGGTTCACTTAGTTCACACCCTTTTCGACAAAAGAAAAACTAGAAAAGAAAAATTTATCAAACTAAAAAGGCTCAACGGGCTGACCAAGTTTAATCTTCAAGGTAGATATGAAAAGAGAAACAAAAGAAAAACTTTTGGTTACACAAAAACGCCTACATCTCTACACTACACTTCCTTCATTTCGTTTCGTACACACGACAGGCAAGTTCTAGACAATCGACAATAGCATGAAATAAACAATTCCTCACTATACACTCGATGCACATGCTCAACTCAAGATGACTTCCATGATTTCTTAATCGGCTAATCACAAGAATTCAAAATTAAGCCTCAAATCACACCGAATCGATTCTACGGCATAAGTGTCTTGTATGTAAAGTGCATGTTTCTACGAATCATCTTTGCCATATAATTATTATGTAAAACACGTAACAAGAATTTCATAGCCATAGCGTCGCAACATGCATGGGATACAACCACAAACCAACTCAAAATAAGAAATTTCGAAAAAATAAAAAAAACAAAATATAACTTCTCCTATCGACTACCTTTCCCTTAAGGCGGTCGTCATCCATCCATCATGAGGTCACTATTTACGACTTCGGTTCAATGGGACTCTTCTCGGCAAAACAGAACAAACTCAGAAACCCAAGAAAAATAGTTACGAAATTTTTTTTAAAAATGTCGATGATTTCGACAAGACTATTTACATCTTGGCTAACAACATTTCACGGCACACAACAACAATTTCGCAACAACAATATTTACAACACGAACATACACATAAAAAACGAGTCAAATTAAGACAAACACGAACACACAAAGAATGCAAATTCAGCACCTAACTACTCCCCTCAACACTTAAAATCGGAACACTGTCCCAGTGTTCATACAATTCCAAACGAAGGTGGTTCGTGAAACTCACGATCGATCAAGTATTCCACTTCCTCATCGGAGTCTTTCGCCGCCTCATCCCCCATATCTGAGTCTCCACCGTCAGCCTCCTCCGACTCAACATCCGAGAATCCTGCAGCGTATGCTCTCGTCGTGGGGACATCATCATCTATAGGCTCACAAAAGCTGGGCCCACCGACATAGTGCTGCAGCGTTCTCGCCAAATGGGTAATCTAAATTAAAACCTGACCTCGTCCTCAGTTAGGTCTCGCCTATGCGTAGGCTGGAGCATCTCTGCATCCCGAACATGCGGGACATATATTGATCGTCCCGAGCATGTCGCTCGCCAATGTTGAGAAACCGAGGCTAGTGAGTGGTGTCGAGTGCCTTAGTTTTGTAACATCGATAGCACCTTAGCTCCATCGCGGATGTAGTCTAGGGCGCACTCCTCGACCTCAAGGCCCCTCGGAACGTCGTCAGCGGCCGCCGAATCCGTACCTGTGCCCCGCCCGATGCAATCGGGCCCTGTTCATGGCGGATATGATCACCACCCAAACATTGATCTCCGGCCCTTTCATCGGGCGTATACCAAACATGCGATCTAAGATCACATCTGTCATGTGCCGGAGTCAAGCGGAGCAAACGATCTTAAGCCAGATTCTGGCTTCCCTGTTCATCTGTGCATAGGGCAGTGTCTGATGGTAGCCCCTCTCCTTGTGCCTGCTCAGCGTGTCGTAGGCCAGGAGCTCCCACATAATGTGCTGCGATATCCGCATAGGGTGGAGTGATGTTCGGTGTCGGAGTACGTGGGCTGTCTGTATTTTGCGCCCCTAGAATGGCATTGAGGTGGTGAGAGCAATGTGACGATTTGGCCCCTTATCTTGATAGTGTGACTCCTTAGTATCGGGTTCCAGTTGGGGCGTAAAATTCACAGGATTAAGTGCGGAGTTGCACTCCTTGGGCTCGTCGAAAATGACGGCCGACAAGCGTCAATCCTTTGCACCATCCAGGGAACTCTTACATTGTGGTTCCCGTGCAATATGTTCCTCGGGGAAGTATTTGTTTTCTTTATGTTTGGTGTACCACTTCTTCCCCCTCTTGATCTTATCGTGTTCCATATTGGCGGCGGTGGCCGCGTGGAACTGCCGGTGCTCTTTGGGACTGCTGCTCCCGATCTCAATCTCTTTCTTCCGGCGCCTGATGCTGATGCGCCCTTTCCTTTGTCCTGCCCTGCTAGACATTGTCTCTGTTAAAGAAAACGGTGATAACAATGTTAGTGGTTTAAACTTAGCTTTGACTACGGTTGGGTTTTGGCTCGGCCACCCCACACTTAGTCTTGTCACGTATACACTTTAGCAAGAACACATTTATTCTAGTTTACAAAGAAGATACAAAATCTAGAACAACAAAAGAAAAAAATCATAAACAAAAAATCAGCCTGTGCCTTCTTAAAATTCGGCGATTATAACCTCTATGTACTACTCGGACTTCATACAGCTAATTCCAACATACTATCAGTAGTCATTTTCATTACATGGCATTCAGCTAAAGAAAACAAAAAAATTAAGAATATTCCACAAGCTTCAACTAAGCAATTTCCCAAATTTCATGTAATTCGATGAGCTCATGAGATTTCACCAATTTACCCCGATAATTTCATCGTTTCATAAACTTAACGATACAATTCACTCAACATGCACAACCTTAAATTTTCAACAATTCCTCCTCAATTCAATTTGTCAACTTCACAACCCAACCCAAACTACAATTTGCTTACAAAATTCATTTTAAGCTTGTAATTAACAGTTCATACGATCACAACGATACTACGAACACAATTAACAACAACCCAAATGTATTTAAGCTCAATTTTTATATCAAGGAGCATGGATTCCTCCTAGTTTATGCTACTGAAATCCAGAAATTTGCTTTAAAATTGAAATTGAGTTCAAACATACCTTTTAATTCGATTAGAACGAAGAAAAAGTTGATAAATTTCACTTCTTATGCCGTGACACGTTGAGGGGAGGGGATTTTGGGGGTATTGTCACGGAGGAGTAGAAAAAATCAGGAGAAATGAGGGTTTTGGGGTTTAAAAGTGGAAAATCGCGCGGGTGCTTGGTGACCCGGTGTGACCGGCTTGTTACACGTCGCGTGTCACGGAGGCCCAACATGAGCATGCCCTCCGTGACAGGGACATTACGGAATTTTAAAATTTAGATTTTTGTCTTCAACGTGTCACGGAGGGCGACGCGGAGGCCCTCCTCCGTGACACGGAGCCATCGCCTGAGCTCCTTTGTTTGCCATAGAAAAAATTTCTTACCTCGTTTTCTCCTTTGCATTTTTTCCTCGTTCAGCACCTTCGTATCTTACAACAAGAAATGGTTAGAATTCCAAAGTTGGAGAAACAAAAATATTTTTATTTTTCTATTTACACTCCTATACTACAAAAATATTAAATAAAAAAAATAAAAATCTTTTTTTTTTTTCTTCATATCTACAATTTACTATTACAATTCTGGGTTGCCTCCCATGCAGCGCCTGGTTTGCCATTTTGCCGGCTCGGCGTCGTTTGAGCTCATTCTGCCTAGGGTGACGGACGTTTTCTCACGACCATCCTGCAGTAGTGCTTACACCTCTGCCCATTGCAAGAGCGGCAGTTCGATCTTCTTGCCACAACTCTCTTGCTCCGTGCGAGTCCCATCCTCACTGCCTCGAGCGGCCACGACCATGGGCATGCTTCCACTGAAACAACTTCAGCCTCGAGTTAGTGTGCTTTTGCCCTCGGTTCGAAGACACGGTGTACCACATGCTTATCATGCCATCTTTTTGTTTGTTCTTTGTAATATTTGGCACTCTCATAAGCATGCCAGCGAAGCTCATCGAGTTCGCTGAGTTGCATTAGTCTCTTCTTACCTGCTGAGTCCGGGTCCATATTCAATTTCCTCCCACGGCGAAAGCTCGATGTTCTAATACTTCCCGGCCGGATAAGCAGAGCTTTCCCATAGACCCAACCGATATGGAGAGGTCCCAATTGCTGTCTTGTAGGCGAGTTGCCATCCCCACAACGCATCATCTAGTTTGCTAGACCAATCATTACGTTGGGCATTCACTGTGTCTTTTGAAGAATCTGCTTTACCTCTACGTTAGGCACCTCCTTTGGTTTGGGGATGATAGTGTTGCTACTTTGTGGCACCCCATATTGCTTGACATCTTCTGGCTTGCATTGACAAGGCTCCTCCATCGCGATAATGGCTCAAGTCAGAACCTTGTGAATCATATTTCTTCTCTTTGTTACTACTATACCATTGTCCATTTAGACTGGCTTCCTTGGCTTCCACCACTTTGATACATAATCCACAGCTACCAAGATGTGAATTACCAAATGATGGTGGAATGGGCCCATGAAGTCGATGCGCATACATCAAAAGTCCACTTCGAGGCCATTCACTGCGGCATCTTGTCTCCTACCAATTGTGCTTTTTGTCCTTTGACATCTATGTACGTTTTTACATATGCCATAGAGTCCACCGAGCGTTAATAGGCCAAAAGAACCTTTGTTGTAATGCCTTGTGCTGTTCTTTCGCCTCCGTGGTGCGCCCTCCATATAGTGAGGAGTGACAACTCCTCAAGACCTCTACTGTTGGCTTTCCGGGATACACCTTCTCATTGCAGATCCGGCCCCTGTTTAAACAAATATGGCTCGTCCCAAATGAAATGCCGACAATCATGCCGCAATTTTTTTCCTTTCTTTGATAAGTAGCCTCTGGTGGAGTAGACTCCACTCACCAATAAGTTCACCTTAATCTTTGCATACCATGGGACCTCGGCTTCTCCAATTGCCAAGAAGGTGCTCGTGAGGGAACTCCTCTTTGATGTTGTCACCTTCCCTCACGTGCGGCCAGGCTCTCTCCGGTCGCGATAGGTGATGCTGCCACTTGATTTTCGCTCCCCTTCCTATCTCTTATTTCTAAGTCGAACTCTTGCAACAGCAAGATCCACCTGATAATCTCGGATTTGCATCCTTTTTGTTAAACGGTCTGGATGTTGCATGATCGGTATATACTACTCGAAGACAACCAAATACGATCTGAATTTATCAAAGCAAACACCAATGCCAGCATCTCCTTTTCTGTTAGTGTATAATTACTTTGACATGTTCAATGTTTGCTTGCATAGTGAATAAGTGGAAGATTTTATTCTTCATTGCCCCAACTTCTTGCTCCTCTTGCCACATCGCTCGCATCACACATCAGTTCAAGGTTGTTCCTAGTCCGGAGAAATAAGGATGGGTGCTTTCACCAATCTCTGTAACTCCTCAAATGCTTTAACTTACCTCATCATCAAAATCAAACTTCGCTTCCTTTTCTAATAATTTTCATAACGGTCTAGAAATCTTGGAGAAGTTGTTGATGAATCGTTTGTAGAACCCTGCATGCCCGAGAAAACTGCGAACACCTTTCACTGACACTGGTGGTGGTAATTTCTCAATTACCTCAATCTTAGCTCGATCAACTTCCTAACGCAGGAGCACTCTGTGGCCAAGAACAATGCCCTCCTTGACTAAGAAGTGGCATTTCTCGATTAGTACAAGGTTAGATTCTTCTGGCGAGCAACACCCTGTCAAGGTTCTGCAAACAAGTAGCAAACGAATTACCGAAAATAGAAAAATCATCCATAAATACCTCGGCAGGAAATCCTCCACCATGTCGTGAAAGATTGCTATCATGCATCTCACGGAAGGTGGCGGTGCGTTGCACAACCGAATAGCGTCTAAATGCATATGTCCCCGCCAGGACATGTGAAAGTAGTCTTCTCCTGGCCTTCGGGTGCTTTGGCTATTTGGTTATACCCAGAGTACCCATCAAGGAAACAATAATACTCTTGCTGACCAATCTTGTCTAATATTTGGTCAATAAACGGGATAGGATAGTGATCTTTCCTTGGGGCTTCATTTAGCTTTCTGTAATCATGCAAATCCGCCAACCCGTGACCGGTTCGTGTGGGGAATCGCTCATTTTTCTCATTGGTAACCACTGTCATTCCTCCCTTTTTCAGGACACATTGAACAGGGCGGCCATTCGGCGTCGGAAATCGGATAGACCACCCTTTTTGCATCAAGCATTTAATTATTTCCTTCTAACCACATCTTTCATTGCTGGATTTAACCTTCGCTGTGGCTGAACAGTTGGCTTTGCTCCTGTCTCTGTGGTAAATTGTGTGCAAAAGGCAGATTGATGCAGATATGGGACATTTACCAACCATTTCTTTCTTCCTTTTACGAGAAGCTGGCGCCTCTTCTTCTGATAGCTAAGTGAATTCTGATGATGATGACCGGCAGTACCCTCCTCCCCCAAAATGACATATTTTAGATGGGGGTAATTCCTTTAATTCCAGCTTTGGTGCTTTTTCAATAGATGGTTTCGGCAACGGCTCTAAAGATCTCATCAACGGCTGAAATTCTTGCTTCTTAGGATAGCTTGGTAGATCATTCGGCTCTTGTACCACTTCATAAGCATCTCTACCTCCGAAGTAATCGGATTTAATCAATTCTCTCCACGGGATCCTGCGGCTCACAATGCAGTCAACTCTGCCCGATCAAGTACAGCGATTGCGAGAAAGTTCCTCGTATATTCTGGGAAGCTTCATGGCTTTATACATCAAATACCTCTTTGCCTTACCATTTGCTCGCATTGTTAACTGCCCTGCAGCTACATCATTTAATGCTTTCCCTGTTGCCAAGAAAGGTCGTCCCAAAATAAATGGGACTTCCGCGTCGGCTCAAAGTCAACACAACAAAATCCGCGGGAAGATTAGGGAGCCGACTTTGCACTAGCACGTCCTCCCTGTCCGTCTGGTCTTGCTGAGATCGATCACGCAAGTTGCAAAATCACTGTTGTAGGTCTAGGACTTCCTAGACCTAATAAATCTCCGAAGTTGGCATCAAGTTAATGCTCGCTCCCAAATCACATAAACCGCGAGCTCGGATGCTTTGCCCGATTGTTAGTGAATTGTGAAGCTCCCAGGATCTTTGAGCTTTGTGAGCAACCGGTTTTGTATCCGGGAAGTGCACTCCCTCTGTAAGGGCCACCGTGAAATATTCGGTAGCTTGCTTATGTTGGCCACGATGTCAGCTATATATTTAAGCGTACTTAGGCACTCCTGAAACATCAACAAGAGGTAAGTTAATGTGTACCTGTTTAGCACCTCCATGAATTTCTTGAAGCACGCCTTACTCCTCCTTGTGCTTCTTTAATCGTTGAGGAACGGGGGTGGAGGTCTTCGGTTCGACGTCCTTGTGTTTCCCCCTCTCATCATTACGCTCCCTCTCTGCTTCTGCTCCAGACTAGTTGGTGGTCTTTCGGGTTCCACCTCCTTCAGCCACAACCACTCCTCGTGGTCACTGCATTTACCTGCTTGGGGTTAGGATGCGTGTCACTGGGGAGTCCTCCTCTAGGCACCAAAGATGATTACGGGCTCCGACAAATTGCCCAAATTGATACTCGGTGCCTTTGTAGCAAGCTGAATATTTTTAACATCGGTACCAATTTGACATAGTCGGCCTGCAATTTGAGCTTGGCTAGCTACCGGCTCTTGGGCATCTCCTCAACGGGTGATGGTGGTGGAGGAGGGGCATTGTTTTCTATATTGTGCACGATAGTTACGTGGCCCTCCTTGATTCCTGCGCATCCCGGCTCGAACTTCTGCTTACGATGGTTGTTGCTACCCCAAGAGAAATTCGGGTGATTCCTCCAGTTGGAATTGTAGCTATTCCCATACTGTTGGTGATTGCTCCTTTGTGCATTCACGACAAAAGTTCATCAGTGCAGTTTGCTCCACAACACTCGGCGAGTGTTCATTGCTCCCGCACACTCCCGCACCAAATACCAGCACCTTGCTTTTGCATTAAGCGGGGCTTGAGGCTGGCTCAAGTTCATGTTGCCGAAGTGGGTGTTCAATTGATTGCAAGGCAGCTATCTGTGCAGCGATAGCTGTAAACCCATCCACTTCCAAGACTCCAGCTGCTTTCCTTGCTCCTCCCCTTGAAGAGTCCGCATTCCACTCCAGTTTCCTGCGAGAAATACGTTAATAGCCTCACTGATTCTTCACTTAAGTCTTTTCTAAAGCTTGTCCCCCAGGCTTGCCCGAATCCGGCCAAAATTTTTGTGGGGTTCCAAACCCTCTATAAAAGTGTGCACCGGCACATCATTGGCCAGAGTGGTGATGAGGACAGTCCCTCAGCAATGATTTAAATCTCTCTGATCTTAATCTGATTCTCTCGAGTCCCTTTGTTTAAAACTTAGAATTTGACTTCTAAGTCTTGCTGTTTACCGGAGGAAAGAATCGGATCAGAACTTCTTCGCCAGATCATCCCATGAGGTGATAGAGTTTGGTGGCTCAGCTTTCAGCCACCTCTTGGCATCTCCCAAAAGTGAACATGGGAAAAGTGTAAGCTGGCGTGTCTGTTGACACTCCGGCGAAGGATGTAAGTGTCACTTATCTCCAGAAAAATTCTGAAGATGTTGTTGTGGGTCCTCGTGAGGAGACACGTAAACTGCCCGCTTGTGCAGCAATTTGCACCATATTTTGTTTAGCTCGAACCTCCTTCTGCTCGGGTTTGCGAATGCTAGATGTATCATTGCTAGCATGTGGGATTGCCACTCCAGCGAGCCAACACAGCTGCTAATTCTCGGGCACTAATACTGCCCGCACTATTGGTGGATGCTGTGGTTGCTCCGCAATAGTTTGTACGAGCAGCTGCAGCTTTCTATATCGACTTCTCTCCGTTGACGATGAAGCTGTCTTTTCAGGCTCTAAGGATGGATCCACCAATTCTTTGTCTCTTGCCAGGGGTTCAAGAATCTGTTTTCTACCAAAATGCAGGCTAAGACCAAGTTGTCAACACTAAAGTATTGAAATAGCAAACTAACACGTAAAATAAAAATAAAAATTAAATTTCACCAATTGCCTATTCAAGCAGCGGCGCCCAGCTTGATGAACCGCAGAGTGTGCGGGTCGTACAAACAATACAGTGGCTCTTTTTAAAGTCAGGAATGTCGAACCCACAGGAATAAGGAATACGGGTGAAACCTTTTTAAGTGTTAATTTACTACAACTTCTATGATGAAGACAACGGTGTAAAGAAAAGTTGTTGTTTTGGAATATATATATTTATACGAAACTAAGCTATCTATACAATTGAGTCTTAACTATGAATGAGAGCATGTAGAGGTTACAAGAACATGTAAACGAACTATGATATGCGTGTTTATCTTTCCTCCGGTTGCTAGTCGGAACTAAAGCCTATGGATTAAAACTCTGCGTATTTAACCCAACTTAGAATCATGAATCCTTCCACCTACATTTTCGTGATAAGAAGGATTTCAAGTTCTAGCTATACAAAACCGATTCCACACATGACTAATACGACTTTCAGGTATATTTCTATCCTGAAGGTAAATCAATTCCCAATTTTCCCAAACCAAGAACAGATCATATCCTATTAATTCACAACTTTCCAATTTCTTGCCCTCTCGGGTGAAACCGGACTTTTTGGATTTACATTAACATTGGCCAGATATTATAGTAAGAACAAGAATTAAATAGAACAACCATGGAAGAAAGAGAAAATAAACCAGCAATTCAATAAATTACATTTCAACACAAAGGTCATAACCTCGTAAAGAAGAGAATTAGCCACTCATTTGTGGATTGAACATACGTTAAATGAATGGAAATGTGCAAGCAATTGAAAGGAAGAAGAAAGGGATAGAGAAAAACCCTAAGAATTTCGTCCTCAAAAGCTGCCTGTAACCCACGTTCTTGCTCCACCAAGTCGAATAATTAAAAAATGCCTAAGTGTTCTATCATCTAGGGATAAATTTTCCTGAATAACAAGCAACGTGTCACGGAGTGCATCGCGAGCCTTTGCCTCCGTGACACGGTGCAAACACGGAAGCCCTCTGGAAATTGTCCGCCCAGGTAATTGCTTCCAATGTGGCACGGCATGCATCGCGGAGCCTAGCCAAGCGTGCCACGGTGCAATGCGGACCCTCTCTGGAAATGCAGAAATCGGAGGAATTTAATCCCAACGTGGCACGTCCTGATCGCGGACCCTCATTGGAATTTGTTAGATTTCATCCCAGGCAGAGTGCATCCGCGATGGAAGCGTGTCACGGCTCATCGCGGAGCCCTTGTGATCCTTGCTTCACCAACGCTTCCATTCGTTCGATTCATCGCCCGATTTCTCCCAACATGTCATATTTCTTCATCGAAAGCATGTTTTTCCTACAAAACAACGCTAATCATGTTGATTAGTATAAAATCACACTTCCGCATAATTTACATGAGAATGTTCACACATTATTGGACAAACAAGGCAAAAGTTATACATTTGAGTGTCGATTTGGCATATAAATATGCCCCTTATCATTTACTGAACTTGCAAAAAACTCAATATTCAACTCAGGAATTCTGTGCAGGTTTACTGTATTATTTTAGGCTAAAGTTACTAACTTGCCGAAGAAACTGGGTTTACATACCTTTACTTCCAGGTTATCAGACTAGCAGTAGAAACTCCGGTCGGTACTCAGCTATTTCTCCCAGCTGCATTCACATATACATCATTTAAAACTAAATATACTAAAATTCTGGAAAGAAAACCTCCACTTTCGATATATTTATAGCCCAAACTTTGGCTTATCGAAAGACGGTCGAAAGCTTGCTATTTCTCGGAAATTCGAGAGGGATAAATATTCACTTTAAGTCTAGGGCTTTAGTGACACTAATTTGGAGCAATTCCACTTACCTTACCCCGGTAGCACGATGATTTGTCGGCCAAATTTCGCGAAACTAAATCCGTAGGAATGCTCCCTTCTGCTAAATACCTCGGTATCTAAGGTTAATTTGAATTTGAACCGCGTTTGACAATGTCGATCGAAAATTATAAAAAAATCTCGTTCCTCTTTGCTTCTCTCGCGTTTTCTTGGAAATTTCTAAGGTTTAAATGAAATAAACCGAAGTGGAGGCTCAATATACTTGAACTGGACAAGGCCAATGTGTCCACCAGGCAACGCGAGGCTCCCCTCAAGTGACACGTTGCCATCACTGAGGGCTTGCCCGACTCCTTCCGCGATGGTTCAACAGGTTTCTTGTTCGGTCTTTTCCCGGGCCTTTTTCTAGGCTTTCAAAAACTCTTAACCAACATGCGAATAGGCCATCTATGTGTCGGGGGAATTTTACGAGTGTAACATTCTCCCCTCCCCCTTAAGAACATTCGTCCTCGAATGTAAACTTCAACTGTTAGGACTTCTCAACTTGCTCAACATTTTCTAGAAAAATTTCGGCAGAGCTTTCCCCTATAATATGTTTATCCCAAAAACACGAAATGCGAGAAAAGTCCAATACATGCTCTACACAATACTATAGTATTCATATAATACAGTTAAAATGCGATCTTCTCATTTACTTGTACTATAAGGCACTTGAGGAAAATAACAACACTAACATACCTCTTGGCCCGACTATGCTTGAAATAAGTGAGGGTATCTGGTTTTCATATCTTCCTCCGCCTCCCATGTCATCTCCTCTCGGTTCTGTTACGCCACGATTGCATGACAAACGCAATATCTTTGGTTCTCAATCTACAAATACGTACTGTCTAGATAGCTCTTGGAACCTCTTCATAGACCAACTTTTAGTAACCTGGATATCCTGGTTTGGGACTGCTCTAGATGGGTTTCCTATGCATTTCCTCAGCATAGATACGTGAAAGACCGGATGAACGGATTCTAATTATGGAGCAAGCTCAACTCATATGCCCATGACTGTAGCCAATCGATAAAGGCCCAACAAATCTCAGAGTGACTTACCTTTCTTGCCGAATCTCATCACCCCTTTCATCGGAGATACTCAAAAATACCAGTCGTTCATATCAGAATTTCCAGGTCTCTGCACCCTTGCATGTTTGCATTACGCGTACGTGCGGTCGGTAGGCGTTCTACGATAAGCTTTACCTTCTCCTCGGCTGGCCGAGATAATGTCTGCTTGTCAGTGCCGACTCTTCCATTTCAAATCAGCCAACCGGCGATCTACATTTTCGCCCGTACAATGCCTTAAAGGGCGTCATCTTGATAGCTGAATGATAGCTATTATTATAAACAGAAACTCAATTAACGACAAATGCTCGTCCCAGCTATCTCAAAATCTAGCACACGAGGCCGTGGCATGTGCCTCGAGTGTACGAATAGTGCGTTGAGCACATCCATGTACGAGGTGGAATGGTGGCTCCAGGATTGTCTGTCGTTCCCAACCTCTACGAAACGACTGCCAAAATCTAGCTGTAAATTGTGCTCCTCCATCGAGAGATAATTGATCTTTGGAACACAGAGTGTAATCTAACTATTTCTCGTATGGTCAGCATAATCCTCAGAAGGCGTAGCTTTCACTGGGAGGAAATGAGCTGATTTTGTCAGCACATCCTTTATCACCCATATGGAATCGTGTCTATGTACGCTCACGGGGGTAATCACCAGCACAAGAGCGTCCTTGTTCACGGCTTCCCATTTCGAGAGAGGCACAACTATGTCTGAGTTAACCGCTTTGGTTTGGTGTTAAAGCTTTTACTGTTGGTAGTTAGGACACTGGGCTACAATTCAACAATTTCTCTTTTCATACGGCCACCGGTAGTTCTCCTTGATATCATGGTACATTCGTCGTCTTAGAGGTGGAGAGAATAGCGGGGCGTAATGTACCTCATTCATAATCTCTTTGGCGGAGCCTGAAATATACGGAACAGTGACAGCACATCAACTGATGCTTCATCCTCAGTTATACGAAAATCTGGCGCTTTCCCTGCTGAATTACGTCGCCGTGGACGAGTGGAATCCTCATGTTGCCGTTCCTTTACTTCCATAACTAATGATGACACTGGGGTGTTCTGGATTACCGCTCATTGTCCTCTGATTACGCTACCTGAACGGCTAGGCTGGCTAATTGATGTATCTCCCTGACCAACTCCCGCTGCTCAGGCTGCAAATACGCCAAACTTCCCATGGATTACGGTGAGCATACGCTGCTACGTTGGCATTTCTAGGATGATACGAATATCCACGTCATACTCTTTTAATAACTCCAACCGGCAAAGCGTTTGTCGCGAGATTCAACTCCCTCTGGGTAAAGATATACTGTAGGCTCTTATGATCTGTGAAAATATCCACATGGACGCCATACAAGTAATGTCTCTATCTTTAAGGCGTGAATCCCTTTGCGGCTAAGCTCCAGGTCGTGGGTAGGGTAATTCTTTTCATGTTTCCTCGGTTATTAGGAAGCATACGCAATACTGAATAACCTTCTGTACCTTCCAGTAATGCTAACAGTGGAGCGGAGGTTAATCGGTCTTTAATTCTGGAAGCTGCTCCACGTATACGTCACTTTGAAACTTTCTGCTTTTTGCATCGGCTTGGTGGAGGTGCCGCTATAGTGGAGAATCGCCGACAAATCTCCTGTAATATCCCGCTAACCCCAGAAAGCTGCGGACTTCGGTGCAGAGTGGTAGGTCTAGGCCATGTTTTGGCTTGCTTTATTTTCTGCATGTCAACCTATATACCCGACATCCGACACAATATGCCCCAAGAGGCTGCGGGATTAGCGAGAATTCACATTTAGAGAACTTATCATAGCGACGGTCCACGAATTTGGGGTACTGTCCGTAAATGAGCCTGGTGGTCTGCCTCCAGAGCGAGAATACACAGAATATCATCAATAAACACTATCATGAACGAGGTCAGTGCGGTTTGAAAGTGCTATTCATCGAGGTCCATAAATATTGCTGGGGCATTCGTTAACCCCAAAGGACATAACTAGGAATTCAAAGTGCTGAATCTGGAGCACTGTCCGTAAATGAGCCTGGTGGTCTGCCTCAGAGCGAGAATACACCAGAATATCATCAATAAACACTATCATGAACAGGTCCAGGTACGGTTTGAAAGTGCTATTCATCAGGTCCATAAATATTGCTGGGGCATTCGTTAACCCAAAGGACATAACTAGGAATTCAAAGTGTCCATATTGGGTCCTTAAGGCCGTTTTGGAAATGTCTCTTTCACGAACTCAAACCTGATGATATCCGGACCGTAAGTCAATCTTGGAGAAATATCTGGCCCCTGTAACTGATCAAACAAGTCATCTATTCTGGGAAGCGGATACTTATTCTTTACTGTAACTTTATTCAGTTGCTGGTAATCTATACACATACGGAGATCTATACACATACGGAGCGAGCCATCTTTCTTTCTCACAAATAGAACTGGCGCACCCTACGGTGAAGTACTCGGCCTAATGAAACCCTTATCTAGAAAATCTTTCAACTGCTCCTTTAACTCTCTGAGTTCTGCAGGAGCCATACGATATGGAGGAATTGATATGGGCTGAGTGCCTG
>JACEIK010012720.1:10186-21059 GCA_018107945.1 Datura stramonium | reverse complement strand
TAACATAGTATCAATATTAGATTCAACTAAAGGAGATAATTTAAGTTAAATTATTTTTGAATACAAATAAAATTGGCATAACAATTACTATTGTATATTTCAAATCCACAACATAAAAAAAAATCATAAACATGAAAAAAAAAGATATATTAACACAAAAACATACAAAGTTGGAGATTTAATCAAATGTGTTGATGTAGAAGAGTTGATAAATTAAATTATGCAATTATAAGTCCTTCTATAAAAGTGGAAGGATTTATAATAAAAAAGAATTTGAAAGTGTAACAATATTAGGACATTACTATTAAAAATTTTCAAAAAGAAAAAAAAAATATTTCGTGACTATGAAAAAAGAAAAAAAAAACTTTTGTGAAAATATCCTACCATCAAGAAGGAAAAAATATTCAAATAAAAAGGAAAAAAAATTTCGTGCAAGTGTGTGTGTGTTTTGTTTTGTTTTTATTTATTTATTTTAAGATTACACTATAAATAGAGTTATGCCATAAGTAGTATAATAAAATTAGGTAAGAAAATTCATGACTATCAAAAAGAAAAAAAAAACTCGGTGAAATTTTTTTATTTTCTTTAGATTTACAACACAAATAGAGTTATGTCATAAATATAAAACTTAATTTTGTTAAAATAAAGTGATGAAAATAATTAAAAAGAATAATTTTAAACAATAATTTTATAAAAATAGTAAATGACAATTTCGTTTATTACGATATCTTTTATATGTACAAAAAGTTTAACTAATATTTTTAAGGACCTTCACACTTTTAATATAATATAGATTAAAAAAAAGAAAAGAATAATATCCTCCATAGTTGAATTACTAGCCTTATTGCATGGTTTAATTATTGCAAGGAATTTTTTATTATTCTGGCCAGGAAATAGAAACTGATTCACAATACAATACAAATGAACTGCACTCACACATCTTATGACTGCAGGTACATCATACATATATTAAATGAACAACTGCAGGTACATCATACATATATTAAATGAACAAATCAAGTATCAATCATGTCTAGAAGGAACAACTCGCCAAACATGGATTAAATAATTAACCATTTGGAAAATCATCTACTATATTTGGATAGGCCACAAGCAGATGCACAAACTCATCTACCAACTGCACGATGCAGAAGGCCATCATGTCTCTGTTAGAATACATGCATACGCACAGTTGAAGCAAATAATCAGGATTATATTTGTATTTAATATATGTTGGGATTTTTTAAAGATTAAGTCTTAAAGATAAGGTGATGTGAATTGAGAAATTAGAGGAAAGTGAAAGTTAAAAGTTTCTTTTTTAAATAAACTTTGTCCAACATTGGTAGGGAATAGGAAAAGTTTTATACTTATATTGAGAAGCATATCTTCTAGCTAATACAAAGTTGAGAAGAGAGTATCCTCTCGCGTCATCGTCATCGTTCGACTCGGCTTTGGCTTGATTTGGATTTGATCAAATGATGTGATTGATTGATATATTTTTTGGACAAAATTTATTTATTTCATTTTCATTAATTAATTTTTTGTCCTAAATTTTCTGATAATTTGTGAAATTATTTTTCTTTATGAATTTAAATTAAATTCGCGAATAGTCACCTTTTCCTTCCCAACAGGCATCTCGTTGGCTATAAATTTCAGAGGCTTCGCCTTATTTCGGTATCTCAAAAAAACGTAGAAAAGAAAACAGATTCCAGATTTTTCAATCTTCTTCTTCCCTCCCAAAATCTGCATTCGTTTTTTCAAAGAAAAAGTAAGTGTCGTGTGGTTTAATCCATTTATTGAGTTCGCTGAAGTTCTATAATTTTCATTACCAATATTGTAGATCAGTGTTCTGTTCTATTATGGGATAAATTAATCAATAACCTTGGGCAACTGTGAAGGGATTAAATTTCTTAAGGAAACATAGTTTTTTGTTGGGCTCGGAACTTTTATTTTTTAATCGTTCTTCTGTTTCTTCTACTTTCTGCTTACTGTTTAGAATATAGGAATAACAAATTTAAGAAATTTAAAGTTATTTTTTTCCTGTATTTTGTTTAAGTGGAGATTAAAATCATCAAATTTTTTACTCTGTCATTATACACAGTTTGAAGATATTAAAACTTCACTGAGTATATACACCATTGAGTTTTATTCAGTTTGAAGATATAAAAACTTCACTGAGTATATACTTTTAATTTTTTTGGTTCTGTTTGAAGAAATATAAACTTCACCAATTTAATATTTCTAGTTGTGATTTTTAGCAAAAATGGGAGAGCCAACAACTTTTAACAGTTTAATTCCTGTGGTGTCAACGAGTCGTGCACTCCTGCACCGACAATAGTGCAGGCAGAACAGCTAGAAAAAATTTTCGGGCATAGACTTCAAAGATGGCAACAGAAGATGTCTTCTACTTGACCACCCTCACTCTATAAAAGTTTATCACTGAGGATGCCCCATTTCTATTTGAAAAAATTTCTGAAATTGAACGTTTTGCGGTAAGGAGGCCTGGACACATTCGGACTCCCTGTATAAGAATTACATTCTTAACAAGTTATAAGATAGCCTGTATAATCCCTACAGCGTGTGCATATCTTCTAAGAAACTGTGAAATGCCCTCGATAAAAAGTACAAAACTGAGGATGCTGGATTGAAGAAATTTGTCACCGCCAAATTTTTGAAATTCAAGATGATTGAAAGAAAGTTTGTCATGTCCCAAGTCCAAGAATTAAAAATAATATTTCATGTTCTCCTTGAGGAAGGTGTGATCTGTATGAATATTTTTTTCTAAAAATATTGACTATGTTGCTAATAATAGTTTTGTTATCATTGAAGAAATGGTCATCAATGAAGTGTTTCAAGTAGTTGTATTTATTGAGAAGTTATCCCTTTGTAGAAGGATTTTAAGAACTACTTGAAGAACAAATGCAATTTAATGAAGTTGGACGATCTGATTGTTCGTCTGAGGATTGAAGAGACAACAGATCTGTAGAAAAGAAGGCAAGTGGAAAGTCAGCAATAGCAGGAGCAAATATTGTTGAAACTGCTCCAACAACTTCAAAGAAAAGGAAGAGGCCAGCTGGATCAAAAAATCTTCCTAATAAAAAGAAGTTCAAAGGAAATTGTTATAACTGTGGCAAGTTTGGTCACATGTGTCACGACTCGAGTCTGCACCCTGGACGGGATACGGTATTTAGAGCCACAAGTGACCCCAAGCGAACCCATGTCTATCATCACATTGGTAAATAAGTAAGCATATGTAGAAGCTGGGCAAAAATAAATATCCAAATAAAACTGTTTTGGAAATAGTAAATATAACTATAAAGAATGCTAAACATCTATGTCTGAAAGCCAAGTATTAACTGATGAATTGTTGGGACAAGCCCCCAGCTAACTCTAAAATCTGTAAGTACTGAACTAATTGAAAAGAAAACATCGTCCTCAGAAGATGAGGACTCACCAATAGGACTGCTGCTGGAATCGTGGGGAGGAACTATTGACGATACTAAGACTGGAAACCTGCGCCTGTATCATAATACGATACAACATGGAAAGTATGCGTCAGTACTTTGAATTTACTGAGTAAGTGAAATATACATAAAGCATGGAAAACAAGCACTGAACCGAATAACATGAAATGATCAACTGATACTGAATACTGATAGAAGTTGAGTTGTAACTGTGCTGAGGTCAGAATAGACCCTAACTAACAATCATAAACATGCCCTGAAACTGAGTGACTGAACTGAAACTGTACTGACAAGTAGGAGAGTCTATAATCGACATATAACCACGTGAGTTAGGTATGGAGTCCGATGTATACACCCCATCGGAGAAAGCCCACTGTACCTTGCCAGGGTATAGTGGCTGAGCTGGGTGATCACAAGTCTGGGGCCCATTGGGTCAATGACCTATGGTGGCAACGTAGTTCTGGAAAACTGAGTACGTTGGAACTCTGCTCCACTCGGTGCTAAGTACTACTCCCACTAGATAGTCCTGACTTGACTATTAAACTAATAGCTCGAAGTTGGGGTCCTGGACTAAGTCAAGAATACTTATCTGGAAATAACATGAGAGTCAGTAGGAATGGATAACTGAAACTGAAGTTTTAAGACTAGCCAGAGCTTCTTACTTGGAAACGTCATAACCATCTAGAGAACTAACTGATAACTGAAGCTAGGGAGTATTATTGAACTGAACTCCTCTAAATTTAACTAATTATCATCAAACTGATCAGCTGACTTACTAAAAGATACTATAAAGGGCTACTTGCTAACTGAGACTGAACTAGCATTCATACTGATTGTGAACTCACATAATGATCACAGCATGAGGAATTTGAGAACTAACAAAGTCAAGCAACATTTGTATCTAGACAATTATGCAAGACCCAGATTACTGCTTTCATAGAATTAGGGCTAAAACAATATTTCATGAAGAAAGAACAACAGGATTTCCAAATAGTGAAAACTTTGCAAGAATCCATAAGAATTATAATCCACAAGAATATTCATAATCTAACTAAAGCTAACCCTATTTTCTGACATTCAGGGCTAAGACTGATGATGAATTATAGAAGGGTTTTGGGGAATAAGAAAAGAGCAATTCCCTTGTTGAATTCCCACATACCTGAAGTCGAATTCCTATGAAGAACTCGGAGAATCTGCGAAGAAAACTTGAAAGCCCTAGCTTGCTCTGAGAGAACTGCCCGAGTAGATCGTACTTTTGCTATCTGTTTTTTTTGGAAGGAATGAGGAAGAGCATCGACTATACCTCTAAAGTCCCTCTTGAAAACACCCTAAACGATGTAGTTTAGAAGTTAAGTCGGTAGGGTTTTACAAAATTACTCCTGAAATACTTAATGAAAATTATGCCCGACAGGTGGTATGACTAAACTGACGAGTCGTACCATGGTCCTATGATCTGTACAACGAGTCGTGGTTAGGGACTCTACTCCAACTCAATCCTCTGAAGTTTTCCACAGATGCCTTCTACGACTCGTGCCTGAATCATACGATTGGTGTTACAACTAGTAACTAAACCCTGAGCTTGCATCTGATCTTTTCCAATGACTCACTATACGAATCGTATCTTGGTTCCACGAGTCGTAGCTTGACTCATGACTACTCAAGATTTCCTTGCCAAGATCTCTGTATTTTTCCATGATCGTCATTTATGAGTCATACCTCTATTATACATTCTGTAACTCCTAGTCGTGATTCCTCCAACCTTAATCTCTTCCATTCACTCTCCCCCCCTGTTATGAGTCATGGTACAACTCGTACCTCTGTTGTACGGGTCGTACTGTGAGTCGTACTAAGGCAATTTTTCCAGTTTTCTGCAGAATCAACTTTTAAATTTTCAAGCTAGTCTTAGAAAGTTATGGGGTGTTACAACATGTCGTCTATATACCATGATCCAAAGAAGGATAAAAAGAAGGATCAAGCAACCATAGCAGAAATGAATAAAGTCGTGGACAATCTGTGTGTCATACTTTCACAATGAAACTTGGTGAGTAATCCCAAAGAATGGTAGATAGTTTCTGGTGCAACCCGCCATATTTGTGCAAATAAGAAACTGTTTAGTTTCTACATTGTGGCTGGACCCAACGAGACAATCTTCATGGAAAATTTTTCTACTGCCAAAAGTAAAGGAACAGGGGCTTGAAAATGACATCAAGCAAAATTATGACTTTGAACAATGTCCTTCATGTTCCCGAGATGCGAAAGAATTTGGTCTCAACATCGGTTCTAGTCAAGAATGACTTCAAGTATGTTTTTGTTGCCAATAAAATTGTAATTATCAAGAATGATATGTATGTAGGAAAAAGCTACCTCGTTGAAGGCCTTTTAAAACTCAATGTAATAACTAGTGAAATGAATGAAAGTTCTGCTTCTTCTTACTTGAGTCAAATATTTTATGGCATGCATGTTACAGACACGTTAATTACAAAATCTTACAAAAAATGATTAACTTGGAAGTATTACCTAAATTTAAATGTGATAATTCAAAATGTTAAGTATGTGTGGAATCTAAGTATGCTAAGCATCTTTATAAATCAAGTGAAAGGAATTCAAATCCTTTAGACTTAACTCATATAGACATTTGTGACATGAAAGTCAACACCATCTCGTGGGGAAAAAAATATTTTGTAACTTTTATTGACGGTTGCACTCAATATTACTATATTTATTTACTTAATAGCAAAGATGAAGCAATTAACACATTCAAGCAATAAAAAAATAAAGTAGAAACACAACTTGACAAGAAAATCAAAATGATTAGAAGTGATAGGGGTGATGAATATGAATTTCCTTTAGAAGAAATATATTTGGAATATGGCATTATTCATCAAACAACAACCCCTTATATGTCACAATCAAATGGAATTGCGGAAATAAAAAATAGGACACTAAAGGGGATGATGAATGTCTTGTTGATAAGTTCTGATTTACCACAGAACTTGTGGGAGGAAACTATCGTTACAGCTAGTTGAATACTCAACCGAGTACTCCATAGTAAAACAAAATCTATTCCATATGAGAAATGGAAAGGAAAAAAATTCAACTTGAAATATTTCAAAGTGTGGGGGTGTTTAGCTAAAGTACAAGTTCCTAAATTTAAAAGAGTTAAGATAGGACTGAAAACTGTAGATTGTATTTTCATAGGATATGCAACTAAAAGTAAAGCATATTATTTTATGGTTCACAAATTTGAACATCCATTTATTCATATTAATACGGTAATTGAATAAGATAATGCTGAATTCTTTGAAAATATTTATCTGTATGAAAAGAATTGTGAGTCGCCTAGTGAAAGACCTAAACGACCTCAGAAAGAAACAAATAAAAGTAGGCCTGATGAAGAGAATCCAAGACGTAGCAAATATTAAAGGACATCTACTTCCTTTGGTCCTGACTTTTTGACATTCTTAGTGGAGAATGAGCCTCAAACATTCAAGGAAATAATGTCTTCCTCAGAAGCACAGTATTGAAAAGAGGCAGTCAATAGTGAAATAGAATCCATATTAAACAATCATACTTGGGAACTGGTTGACCTTCCTCCAGGAAATAAATCTTCAGGTTCCAAATGGATTTTCAAAAGGAAAATGAAAAGTAATGGCACTATTAACAAATATAAAGCAAGACTTGTTGTCCAGGGTTTCAGACAATGAGAAGGTCTTGATTATTTTGACACATACTCACCGATAACAAGAATTACATTTATTCGAGTGTTAATAGCATTGGTCGTCATGTACGATCTTCAAATCCATCAAATGGATGTGAATATAGCCTTCTTAAATGAAGATTTTGGAGGAAGAAATCTACATGAATCAACCCGAAGAGTTTGTAGTTTCATGAAAAGAAAATAAGGTGTGTCGTCTTGTTAAGTCATTGTATGGACTGAAACAAGCACCCAAACAATGACATGCAAAATTTGACCAAACAATATTGGCAAATGAATTTAAGATTAATGAGTGTGACAAAATATGTTTACATTAAGAACATTCCAAATCATGTAGTCATTGTTTGTTTGTATGTTAATAATATATTGATAATGAGTAAAGATATTGCCGACATAAATGCTACTAACATATGCTTGCTAGCAAGTTTGACATGAAAGACTTAGGAATTGCAGATTTAATCCTAGGGATTAAAATTCATCAAACTCCACAAGGTATAGCGATATCTCAAACTCATTATATTAAATGGTGCTTGAAAAATTCAAATATTTGGAGTTCAAAATTGCAAAGACTCCAATTGATGTAAATCTTGATCTTATAAAGAACTAAGGTCAAAGCAAGTCTCAAGTGGATTATGATCGTGTATTGGAAAGTTTGATGTATATTATGAATTGTACACGATCGGATATAGCTTATGCAATAAGTAAATTGAGTCGATACACAAAGTAATCCATATCAAACTCATTGGATGATAATGAAATAGGTGTTATGGTATTTAAAACACACTCAAGACTATGCTTTGCACTACAATAAATATCCGATAGTAATTGAATGATATAGTGATGCAAATTGGATCACCGGGTCATCTGAAGTGAAATCTACCAGCGGAAATATTTTCATTATCGGTGAAGGAGGAGCAGTGTCTTGAAAGTCATCTAATAGATATGCATCGCTCTCTCTACAATCTAGTCTGAATTTGTAGCTTTGGACAAAGCTGGTGAAGAAGCAAAATGACTAAGGAATCTTTTAGAAGATATTCCATTCTGGCCTAAACCAGTGGCTCCTATATGCAACACTGTGATAGTCAAACTGCAATATAAAGTGCTGGAAGCATTATATATAATGAAAAGTCACGTCACATACGACAAAAATATGATACCGTTAGACAATTACTCTCTAGTGGAATTAACACAATTAACTATGTAAAGTCAAAAGATAATGTGTCAAATCCACTTACAAAAGGCCTGATTAGAGAGGCGGTTGACAAATCATCAAAGGGAATGGGATTATGGCCGAGAACAAATCATCATAACGGTAACTCTACCTAGTTTACTGGAGATCCCAAGATCTAGGTTCAAGGAGATCAAACAAAGTTGTGGATGACGGTTCAACATTGTCGCTAAAACTCAATCCATTCTCATGATAAGAAAATATTCAGAAACAAGGATAAAGTGTTATGACCTTTTAATAGTTTCTGAGTTTGACATGAAATGATCGAATAGTATATCTACGAGTTACACGTTTGGGAATCACCTATGTGAGTGTGAAGTATAAGTCGTTTCAAGAAGAATTAGTAGAAGGCTAGTTCTCTACGCACTCATGAAACCAACTGGTGTTCATGGCTGAAACAAACATAACTATGAAAACCAAAAACGGCTAAAGATTAATTGTATGGCATATGTTGTCTAGGTATATATCAAAGTTCGACGGTTTAAGGATATCACATCCACCGATTGACCGAGTATACCCGATGTATGTTCACTACGGGAAGTTCAAAGGAAAACCTACTTACCTAGATACAATTAATCTTTATTTATAAATCACATAGTTTTCTCATGCATATTTTCATAATATAGCCATTCCTCATTCATGTGGGGGATTGTTGGGATTCTTCAAATATTCAGTCTTTGAAGATAAGATGATGTGAATTGAAAAATGGGAGAAAATAAATTGGAGGAAAATGAAAGTTGAAAATTTTCTTTTATAAATGAACTTTGTCCCACATTGGTAGGGAATAGAAAAAGTTTTATGCTTATATTGAGAAGCATATCGTGTAGCTAATAAAGAGTTAAGAAGAGAGTCTCCCCTTGCGTCATCTCGTCGTTGTCTCTCTGCTCGGCTTCGACTTCGGATCGATTGCAGATTTGGATTAGAATTTAGATTTGGTCAAATGATCTAATTGATTGATATAATTTTTTGGACCGAATTTATTTATTTCTTTTTCATTAATTAGTTTTTTTTCCTAAATTTTCTGATAATTCGCGAAATTATTTTCTTTACAAATTTAAATTAAATTCGCGACTATTCACCTTTCCCCTTTCAACAGGCACCTCATTGGTTATAATTCCAGAGGCTTAGCCTCATTTCGATATCTTGAAAAAATTCTGAAAAGAAAATAGATTCTAGATTTTTCATTCTTCTTCCCCTCTCAAAATCTGCATTTATTTTTTCAAAGCAAAAGTAAGTCTCGTGTGGTTTATTTCATTTTTTGAGTTCACTGAAGTTCTATAACTTTCATTGTCGGTATTGTAGAACAGTGTTCTGTTCTATTCTAGGAGAAATTAATCTATAACCTTGGGCAATTGTGAGAAGATTAAATTTTTTAAGGAAACACAGTTTTCTGGGCTCGAAACTTTTATTTTTTTTAATAGTTTTTCTGTTTCTTCTACTTTCTACTTACTATTTAGAATACAGGAATAACAATATAGTCAATATGTAAACATAGACTTTAATCAAACATAAAATCGATACTTATCTTTTGAAGCGTGACCGCAAAACAAACCTCTTGAAACTATTGCACAAATCATCCAATGCGTTCTCCAGATCTATGATCTTCTGCTATAACCTCAAAAATCTCCGTGTAGGCCATGGAGAAAGAGGATCCTATTTATAACCATGTTTTAGGGTGTAAAACCTTAGTCCCAAAACGTATAGGATTCTTTTTCTCTAAGTAATTGTAGAATTTTCTTTCTAGAAGACCAATTTATTTTTACTAAAATCTTGTAAGATTTTGTTATTTCTAGAAAACTGTTTTTTCTTTCCAAGTTCATTAATTAATCAGGCATAGCAAGGACCACAAATTTAACCAGTGAGATTTTCAATTATGGTATTAATTTTCAAAATGAATGAATTAACCTACNACCATAATAAATTACAGATTATTCTACTAAAAATTAATAATTGCATTCCTCGATATAATTCAAAACCGTTCATTAAATCTTATTTAATTCCCCATGTTAAGATTACAGATATCAACCAATTGAATTAAATTTCTGACTATTTAATTCATTGATTAATTTAATCATTTATTCACATGCTTAACTTATTTCATGTGACTAATACAAAATCCACATGCAGGGTTTTCACATGAAAACTTACAAGCAACCATAAAGGGGTATCATCAATCTCAAGGTCGAGACATTGATTCCATCAATTAATTATTATTTCACAAATATCATTTATTATCATCCAACCTATCGGAAATATTTTAACTCATGAAAGAGTTTCACCCTTTGATAGATCAAGATAACAACAAATTACATTGGTCATAATAATTATATTAAGATTAAGAGTATAAGTACATTTAATGATCTAGATAACTTATTTTATTAAGTCAGTATAAAATACTTATCTCTACTTGGTCCGTTCAGTACATACGAAATGTATTAGCACAAGAAGTTTTAATTATACCATTCT
>JACEIK010012717.1:18615-30523 GCA_018107945.1 Datura stramonium | reverse complement strand
GGCATCCCATCTTCGTCCCCTAGGGGACGGCATGCCACTCCGTAGAGCGACGTATCCTCTCCCTCTGGCGGACGAGTCGATACAGCTATTAACCCTGGGGGCGGTCATGAATGCTAGGTAAATCCAACCCAAAACAATACAATCAAGTCTCAACTAGTAATACTAACTGCGTATACTACATACTGAAATTGATGATAGTGATGTATACATATATAATACATGCTGACATTGATTTGGTATATATATAACTTCTGTCATACTGTGCCGAATCTGATACTGAAACAAGATATAATATTTCTGTTGAGAATCATGCTGTGTAACTAAGTTTCATGGTAGATATGATTTACTATTTCTAACATGCTTCCTAAAATTCATATTAAGTTACTATTCTATTTCTGGAATACTTTACGGGAACTTATATTGCTTTTCTCAGTTTCGGCTGAACACGATAATATCCTGACATACTTTACTAAATTACATACTGGACATGCTGTACTGTTTCAGAAACTTCCTACTGGAATTTATATCATGCTAGTAAGTTTCATGCTACACATAACATGATGTTTCTAACATTATACTAAAATTCATACTAAACATAACATGCGGCTCCTGAAACATTCTACTGGCACTTGAACTATTTGACTATATCGGAACTGCTAGCTTGCTGAAGAAACTGGCTTTACATACCTAATCCGTTAACTTTCTGAGTATCTAGCGTAACTCGGCAAATTTTCAGCTATTTCTTCCAACTGCATTCATATTCATAGCAATTAGAACTAAATTCATCAATATTCTAAAATAAAATGCTACTTTGAATATATATATATATAACCCAAACTTTTACTTATCGAAGAACAGCCGAAAACTCGCTATTTCTCGGAAGTCCAGAAGGGAGAAATGCTCACTTTAGGGCTAGAAGTATATTGACACTAATTTGGAGCAATTTCACTTACCTTAGCTCGGTAGGATGACGATTCGCAGGCCAAATTTCACGAAACTAACTCTGTAGAAATGTTCTCTGCAGCTTAATACTTCACTACCCAAGATTAATTCGAGTTTGGACTGCGTTTGACAGCATAATCAGATGAAATTTATATTAAACCCTCGTCTCCCTCTTCTCTCTGGTCATTTCCTGGAAATTAAGAGTGTAAATGAAATTAAAAAAAAACGAAGTGAGGCTTTATATACTTGAGCCTGGACACCCCCTCCGTGGCACGTTAGCCATCGCGGAGGGGCTTCCTCCGTGACACGCTGCCATTGCGGAGGGGGTCTGCCCGGCCTTCTCCTGCGATGGTTCGATGCGACGCTCGTCTGGTCTTTCTCCGGACCTTTTTCTAGCATGTATGACATTCTAAAACTTTTAACCAACATGCGAGTAGGTCATCTACATATCAAGAATTTATGGGGTGTAACAAGTAAGTACCCAAAAATCTTTAAACTGTTGTTTGATCCACAACAATTGTGCATAAGATGAGGTGACAGCTACATGCTTAGCTTCAGCAATTGAGAGAGCAACTGAATTTTGTTACCTGATCCCCAATGAGATCAAGAAGGATCTAAGAAAATGATCCATCTCAGAGGTACTTTTTCTATCTATCAGGTATCCAGCATAATCAGTATCAGCATCAACATATCCAATCAAGTCAAAATTATCTCTGGATGGGTGGAATCTAACCAACTCAGCGGTTCCCTTGAGATATCGAAGAATTCTCTTAGAAGCCTTCAAGTGAGATTACTTTGGACAGGACTGATCTCTTGCACATATACACACATTGAACACAATATTAGACCTGCTAACCGTCAGATAGAGTAGGGAACTAATGATACTTCGATTCATTGTTTCGTTCATAGAAGGACAAGGTTCATCAGCATCTAGTCGAGTATCCGTTGCCATGGAAGTTTCTATAAGTTTAACATTTTCCATATGAAACCTTTTTAGCAAATCCTTGATGTATTTTTGTTGACTAATTATGATACCTTGGATGTCTGCTTCACTTGCAATTCAAGAAAAAAATTCAACTCTTCCATCATGCTCATTTCAAACTTGCTTCCCTTGAGCTTTGCAAATTCTTCACATAAGGAGTCAATCATGGCACCAAAAATGATATCAACATACACCTGAACCACTAGCAGGTTCCTCCCCTGTTATCTTTAAAAATAAAGTATTATCAATCTTCCCCATTTTGAAGTCATTGCCAAGGAGAAATTTTGATAATCTTCCATACCAAGCTGTTAGAGCCTGGTTCAACCCATATAGAGCTTTATCAAGCTTAAACACATGTTCAGGATGCTTATGATCTTCAAAGCCAGGTGATTGCTTACTTACACTTCTTCCTTTAAGTAGCCATTTGGAAATGCACTCTTCACATTCATTTGAAACAACTTAAACTTCAAGTGAGATGCAAAAGCAATAAGAATTCTGATGGCTTCCATTCTAGCGACTGGGCAAAATTCTCATCATAGTCTATTTCTTCTTCTTGGTTAAATTCCTGAACAACCAGTCTTGCTTTATTTCGGGTGGTATTTCTTATCTCATACTATTTATTCCTAAACACCCACATGGTCTCTATGATGGTTTTGTCAACATACTTAGGTACCAAGTGGCACACTTGGTTCCTTTCAACTAATGAAGTTGTTCTTGCATTGCAGAGATCTAGTCACCATTCTTCAAGGCCTCTTTGATAATCTTGGGTTCAATCTGAGATAGAAAGGCTGTGAAGACAAACATATTTGTTGACCTGGATTTGGTTTATTCACGAGTCCAAGGGAGTAAGCATATTACTTAATGGATGATACCCCTTGTATTTCTAGTTTGATACATGTATTGCTGATTGATCTTGACTTTGTTGATTGAAAGGACTAGGTGCCTCTGATGGTCCTTCATCAGTTGTACTTTCATGTTTGGATTCTCGAGTGTCGGCCGCAACATCATCTACTTGTTGTTTAGTTTTAGGAGGAACTAAAGTAATACTTGGTTCCTACATATTCAACTGAGATTCAGAGTCATCATCTGGCTTGATTTGACTTGTTGGATTTATTTTATCTTCTGAAATTCACCCATTTCATCTTGAACCTGCAGGAACTCTCCGTTCTCAGTTTCATCATCTTGAATTGTTTTATCACCGGCCTCCATTGATTAATCAAAGATCATATGTGCACTTTCTTCAACACTTTGAGTTCTTTTGTTGGAAATCTATTGTTTAGAACAAAACATTTGCAACCAAAAGCTCTTAGATAAGTCAGCTTGGGTTTCTTCCCATTCAACAGCTCATACGGGGTTTTCTCTAGTAGGGACCTGATCATGCACCTGTTTATCACATAGCAAGCAATTGACAACTTCTGCCCATTTTCCACACCGAGAATGTATCCTTTCTTTCTATTCCTAGAGGGCACACTCCCTTCTTGAAGGGCTCTAAGTGAGAAGAAATTTTCCATTCTACCAGTCATATGCTTTGAGCAACCACTGTCCATATACCATTTTGACTGTTTCCTCTCACTTCACCCTACAAGTAGAATTATTTATCAGCTTTGGGAACCCAAATCAACTTGGGCCCCATAAAGTGATAAAAAGGGTGAATAAGATCCCTCCTGGTCCATGCTGGTAGACCATATTTTCTTCTTTAGGTATCAGGTCCCTTTGATACTAAGTTCATTTCAACAAACTTCATATTCTTTTTAACAACGTGGATTCTAGCCCGACAAGCATTCTTGTAGTGACCATTTTGACCATAATGAGAACATAGTCAATTATCAGGATTAGACATATATTTATTGTGAGGATTATAAGGAGCCTTTGTGTTTTGAAAACCAATACCTTCTCTAAAGCTAGCATTTCTCTTATTCACGGAGGCTAACGCTTTAGAGGACCAAGTCCACTGAAGTAACTTATCAACTTTTACTTTATACGAATGAATAATTGCAAATTATACCTCCATGTTTCTTCTTCCTATTTTTATTTCTTTTTTCTTTTGGTTTCCTTCCTATTACCTCCAGACCCCAGTTGATGAGATATTATTGGGTGGTTGTTGTTGTTTCCTTCCTATTACCAAGAGTATATGTGATTATCGCAAAAGAGAAGGCGGATAAAAAAGTAAATTAATTGTTCTATGAAATAATATTTTCAAGAACCACAAAAATACTTGTGTATGACTAGGAAGGGGGGCGGGGGTTGAAATTGTCGAAATTCCTCCATTCTTAATAAAAAATCTTGGATTTGAACCGCCTTGAAAATAGAGGATCTCTTGGTAGGGAGTGTTTTGCCCCTTAATGGACCAACCCAGCGCAATCCGGATCAACCAACCCAGTGCGCTTCATTTTGCCGGATGCCTAGACCTAAAGTCGAAGAAATTAGAAAATATTTGTGTATGATCCATAGAAAAGCTTGCAGTATGCAAATTTGATGTATGACCTTTGTCCATCCACATTCCACATACCAGATAACTTTGCTAAACAAAACTTGAAGTAGTAGAAAGAAATGACCCAACTTTTTTCTCTACAGATTTGAGCCCATAGTCTTCATGACAACTTTATTGACTGCACATCCTTTTGTGCAGAAAAACACAATGTAGGAGTGTGTCGTAGATGAGTCTCCCATGACAATGAGGTCATTTTTGCATGGGCTTGGACTTGCTTTGATGATGAGTAGGCTTGTTGTGCTTTGGCCCTTCTGTGGTTCGTAGAAATTTTTTTCGTTTGAATCAAAAAGATGGCTTTCGAATCACTTGACACTGCACCGCGTCTCTAGTCCTCTTCCTACTCTCTTTCCCTCCCTTTCAGAACATTGTAAGGTTTAGGGATCCACAAGTTCAAGAAATGTATGTGTAAGTTATAACTTCCACTAAACTAATCAGAATCTGATTCTCGTATTGTTCTTGACAATGTCAAATAAAAGAACTATCTTGCCAAATGCTCCGCATCACCACCCATCACTGTCATATGAATGCAGTCCACAAACTTGTTTTCCATTCAGAATGAAAAAAGATACAAGTCATTGATGATGAGAATCAAAGACTTGATAAGGAGGCAGCATAATTTGAAGGTAAAACTTCACATATGCTTGGAGTTGTGGACGTTAACAGCACATTTTACACGTATTACTGACGAAATTCCAATATCAGGTAACATGGATTAAAATGTGGACCTGATTTACTTACAAAAGTTACAGAATGGTATGGAAAAAATTATTGCAATATGGATGATTCCTTCTAAGTAGAGCTTAGGTTTGCTCCTGCTCGGAGTTGCAACATTTCAGTTCTCTTACTCCTCTCCATTACATCTACAAGCCAATTCACACTTTCCTTAATTCCTAACCTGCAATCAATCAAGCGAAAGCTTATATTATTCAACCTTGTTTGCAGAGCTGCTTAGATAAACCTTCTGGGAAAATGGTTTTATGCAGTGGTCTCTTCTACGTGACTAACCTGAAGAAATATAGTTCTTATATGTGATACTGACAAAGCAGAAGTATTACTCACCCATCATAGGCTGAAACAGCTAGAAAGGTATAAGCTCTCTCATCAAGTTTCTTGAGATCGAGATACCGGGCAAGTTCTTCTGCTGGTACAGCATCTGCAAGGTCCTGCTTTGACGAATTGATGCGCATAAGCAAATGATTAGTCACATCGAGCACAAAAAAGTTAATGACATCAGCCAACTTTCACTTTTCTCCCTCCGGAAAAACGCAGTGAAGCCATATAAGCAAAACACAAGTAGGAATCAAGCAAATATCTGTAGCACCGGTATTTGCCAGTCGCATATTTCGGATCCTTTTTTCCTTTTCTGATGAAGGCACATGCAGAGTAGAGTCCTTTTTGACGAGGATAAAACAAGAAATATAATGACAAAACATCTAGTCTTGGCAAATAAAGTATAAAGATTATTAGATCTAGAGATAATAGAAATATAGTTATCATTGACAAATGAAGTAGACAAGGAAAAGACAAAACGCTGTGCTCTGTTCAATCAATAACGTCCATGATAAAGAACCTCTTTTGTGTGGAAGAAACTGTTTTGTGCCTTTTACCTGCTTGTTTGCTAATATCAGAAGTGGCGCTCCTTGCAGATCCTCATGCCGGAGAACTTTTTCTGCCAGTCATTGAAGAAAAAATTTAAATAAACCATGATGCCCACTAATCACGAACTAGACAAAAGCTTGTAAATATGACTAACCAACAGTACATACCAAGTGCAGATTTGGAATCCTCAAAGCGTGATGGACAAGCAGCATCAACAACATATATCACAGCATGTGCCTCTTCATAATACTTCTCCCATATTGAGCGAAGACCAGGCTAGGAGGATAAATGGTCTTATGTTAGTCAGAGAAACTTATATGAATGCCTATAACTGGCTGAAATATATAAAAGTATCTTGCTGTCAGAGATCTGACAGCCCCCTATCTGCTGACTAAGCTCTAGTGAGAATACATAAGAATATTGTATAATCCCTCCATCAATTATTACAAAGTTCATGCCTGCGAGAACTGTATAAGGCGGAAAACTACCAAAATACATCTTTAAGTTTGGAAATATATGTCCTAAACAAGATTATTAGATGACCATCATCAGTTGCACAATATACACCAATTTATGCAACTGTGATACCGAAAACATGCACTTCATCATCAAACTTAGAAGTATAAAACAGATGCCAGATGTCAAGCAATTCTACCTTGTCTTTTGTCAGACATAATACGTTTATCTGTTGCTGCATTTTTTTTACAGACCCTTTATGGTTCTAAAATGGAAAAATTAGAGCCTGTTTCGATTGGCTTATTTTAAGTGCTTTTAAGCCAAAATAGCTTTTAAGCTCTTTTGTAGTGTTTGTGTAAACCGAAAATGTGGTTTTAAGTGCCTATTTTTAAGGCAAAATAACAAAATAAGCCAAAAGTCATAAGTTAGAAGTTCTAACTTGTGACTTTGGACTTATAAACCATAAGTCCTAAGCTCATCCAACAGGCTGTTAATCATCTCAAAAGTTGCAGGAAGAAAAGTTCATACCTGGCCTCCTAAATCCCAAAATACAAGCTTCGTATTTGATGCTTCAACACGACCAATATTGAGCCCCACAGTTGGAACAATACGATCTGGAGGAAGGCCTTCCGAGTTTGAGTATTGTGACTTTAATTTCTCTAACAATGTCTAGAAATTTAATAATAGAAAGGAGGATTAGAAAGAAACCTTTCAAGAGAAGACTTTGATAAAATATCTGTAATGGTTAGAATATCATCGTTCACAGCAAACAAATTCCAGGGACAACTTTATTTAGTATGGAAGGAGAAATTTTTCATCTTATAGAGTAAGCTAAAATGGACATCACTCACATATCCACATTCCACTCTAGCTCTAGTACTTTTGTATAGCAGTCTACTACCATATCCTAATCTTTTTTCATAAGTAATCAAAGATACTATAAATGCTTGCACGAAGCCAGTGCAAGAAGACACAACTACAGATTGTGCAGATCCCCTATTGTATCTAAAATTGCATCAATATCCTGTACAATAACCAGGTTACACCAAAAATCTAGCCAAAAAATACATCTTTGTTTAAAGCTATGTAAATTTTTCCTATGGCCTTCAAAAATTCTGTCATTTTTTGCAAGTCAAACTATCCACCAAAGGGCTTGAGGGATGGTATTCCAGGTCTTGTGTGATTTCTTGCACAACCCTTCTTTATCCAACATTGCATTAGCTCCATAGTGGATTTTGGCATGGTCCTGGACATGCCAAAGATTGCCAGAAACATGCTCCACAGCTGACTATAAACTCTACAATGCAAAAAGAGGTGGCCAAGATCTTCAAAATGCTCTTAACACATGGGGCACCTATGACAAAGCTGAAATCCCCTGTTTGGAGGTTCGAAAGAGTGAGGTGCCTCCCTAGCCACAATCCAAGAGAAGCAAGAGACCTTCAAAGGAGCCTTGCTGAACCAAATCTGTTTTCAAGGCCAAAAGACCCTGTTGTTAGCCTTACTAACCAAATCTTTTTCTAAGGCCAAAAGTCCCCGTTGTTACTCCCACATCCTCTTCTTCACAAAGGATATGGACTAGGTTTTTTTCTTTTATTTTTCTTCTTGCTTCCTAAGTTTAAGAACCTGTGTTCCATTAATATGTCAGCATATTTCTAGTCTCTAGATATCCAATTTTTTTTTTTAAAAAAAAAAAAAAATTCCCCTTTTCTCCAATTAATCATCTTAACCTATGTTTTTACTCAAGATTCTGGCAGTGATTTTTCTACATTTCTTGCAGTCTTGTTTGACCTTATCTTGCTGACCAAGCAGGGTCCAACGTAAGACGAGAATTTTAAGATTCATTAACTAGTGCTGTTTCCCTATTGATGATCCATCAAGAAGGTAGACTGCCCAACTTCATGGTTTAATTTTATCACATAGGAATGTTTGGTTTTTAATTACAAGCAGATTTCTGCTCAGAGAACTTTCCAAACTTTCTCGAATTAACATTTATATCATCGGAGGAGGTTCATCAGCAATTCCACAGGCTCGTTACTTTCTAATAGATTTATATGAATTTCAGCAGTATCAACCACAGATTGCATAAAAAAAGTCCACTTCATGTGACTCCATAGACTTCCTAAGACTATTGATTCTGTCAAGATGTAAAGTTTACTAGTTACTTTGGAGGATATTTTGGCATTTCAGAGCACTAAGTTATTACCCTCATCTGCTTTTCACCCTCAAAATCATGGCCAAAATAGGTTGTACTCAAAACTTAGTGGATCTACTTCGTTATGTGTCACCTTGTTGGAGACGAACTGCTTGGGACCTAGTTCTGCCTATGGTCAACTTCGGATACAATAGCTCGGTCAAGTGTCAACAAAATCAGTGGTCCCAGTCCCTTTGAAATTCAGATTGGTATGCAACCAAGAAAACCTATTGACTTGGTTCCTTCACCCTTCGTGGGCATTTGCTGAGCATAGCTCATCAAATTCATACTAACATACGACCCAACATTATCTATAATAATGCAGATTACAAAAGTTATGCAGCTCTACATTGACGATGAGAAGAATTTGAAGCTGGGGATTTATATTATTGTTCAGTGACCAGAAACAATTCCCAATCCACACTAAAAAGAAGCTTCATTACCAAAATGCTGGACCATAAAAAGTTTTCCACAAAAGCAATTCTAATGCTTATGTCATTGAATTGCCAGAGAACAGAGGGATTAGCAATGTCTTCAACATAGACAGTCCATGTGGAGATGTTAATAAGATGAATGTGATTGCTTCTTCTACTGTTCAGGAGAAAACTGAAGACATTTTAGTTACGAAGAGTCACTATCCAAGGAGGAGGATGTCTGATGAAGAATTCTACTGATCAAACTGAGATATTAGAGGAGGTGCCCTCTTTTTAACTCGTCATGGTTCATTTTGCTAAAACCAGCAAGAGATGACATAAATATTAATCAAGCAAGGTTCAGGAAATATTACAATATGAAGTGTAATCCAAAATCAGAGACAAACTTCAATAATTGAATCCACCTTGCAGCTTGTCAAAAGTTGGTGCTTACTTCTACTCTTTTCTTCAGCTTTTTTCCCCACAAAGGCCATGTTGATCTTTGTGTTTGACACAGTGATCTCAGAGAAGCTTCAAGTGATTACTTTTCCTTTTTCTCTCTCTCTCTCTCTCTCTCTCTCTCTCCCCTATCTCCTTTCTTCTTTCTTTCCCATCATTCTTCTCTATCCCATACTTATTCACCGCTGTTTCTGCATTTCCTTACACGCTACCCATGATGTTTCCAGACACAAAACAGTAAAGAACACAACTATACCTCAGCTTCCATCCATATATCAGTCATTTGACCCCTCCCTCTCATATGTTTAGCATGTAAACCTAGAGGAAGTTCTGTCCTTAAGTTATTCTAGATCTGTAAGTGTTTAGTGCTGAACTTTAAAGATCATTGTGATATAAAGTAAGACACCTAAATGATGACCCACCAGAAATACTCTTAATTTTGAGATGGATGACAAGCCCCGAAAGACCATTTCTAGAATTTCAATACCTACCCCTGGTGTCAAATCCACTACAAAATAGATTTAGGACAATCAAAGGTACCATACATTGCTTCAGATCTTGTGTTTCATAATATGATAAAACACAGAAATATATAGTCATGCTATTAGACAAAGATTGAATAAAAATGTATCACTATTAGTTTAACAGTTCTGACAATTAAAATGACCATTTAGAAGATATCCAGCACAATCTCTTCGAGGGTCAATGGCTGATTATATTTGCAACCTCACCCCCTTTTTTAGTGCTTGAATTGTGTATGAAAATAATACCTAATACAACAGGGTGACAGGGTGTGTGTGTGTGTGTGTGGTGGGGGGAGTAAAATCATCAAAGACTTATCAATTAAAAATAAAAAGTGATTAAAAGCGATCAAATGAAAAACTGGACTGAATAAAGGACATGAAACATTGCACATTAAAGTTATTAAAAAAATCAAAGGAAAATACAGTTAATAATGTACCGTTTTCCCAGCCTTGTCAATCCCAAGAATAAGGACATGAAACTCTGTCTTGCTAAACACGTATTTATATAGTCCATAAAACAATGAAAACATCTCTATTTTCTTCTTCTTCTTCTATGTATCACTACAAATTGCAACAGGCTATATGGTGACTTGTTCTCTAGTCATCACTCATCAAAAAGTAACCTGAAAGGAAAAGACTCATTACATTCTCCATGGGTAGCAAAAGACATGTTAATATAAACAAGCTAAATCATATACCTAAGTGAATAAACATTCTTATATTTGGTAAAGGATGCCCCATAACAATCATGATGCTCGTTAAGCACGTAGAAATGCAATTGAAGCCCAAATATCGGTAATTAGGAGTTGTACAAACCGGAGAATCTGGAAAATCCCATTCGCATCTCAATATACACATGCTTGCTAACAACCTATGTTGCTTAGATCCTCCGAAAATGTTATCGCACCCATGTCAGATCCTCAAAAAATGCAATACTTTTGGAGGATCCCACATACACCTGGTAGCATTTTTGGAAAATTCGAGCAACACAGCTAATAGCTGATTTGCGACTCCATCTTTCCAAAAGTTACCACTTAATTAACTATAACTTCTAATGAAGAGAGAATTATTCCCCTTCCATCCCACAAACTGCATATTATGAAGATCTAAGTATCAAGGACCAACAGAAATCTATGGAATTGGCATTACAGTGCGATTGAATCCCCCCAGCACAAAAATAATGAATAATATTACTAGCAGAATGGTGTAATTTATATGGCGAAGAGAATTATCCTCTATATGGGGACAGATAGAGTAATTAATACTAATGTTTAGTCCATCATTACTATATCTACGTGATTTTTATGTACACCATTAGCATTTCCATTGAAATACAAAAATAAACATATAGGACAAAGTACCCAAACAGAATAGCAGTTGTTGTCATTGTTGCATGTAGATCATAATAAAAACGGAACAGTATTCAGTTTTGTCAATTAACTTAAATAAGGACTTAAGATTTAAAAAATTATTTTCTCATAGTTCAGAATGTAACCCGGACTTCAACAGTGTAAATCGCGAAGAAATTGCAACCAGAATTAGTACTCCAATTAAATTTTTTTTAAAAAGGGAAACCTAAAGTACCGATTTTCAGCTTCCGATTAAGATTTTGAGCTCTAAATACAACAGATAACACTAATACTTTTGTGATCCGACATAGTGAATTGTAAATTCGAAAAAAAACCAATAAAGTATTCATCAGTGATCCGAAAAGGGGGAGGATGAACAAAAGAAACTAAAACCTGATTCAACGAAGGAAGCGGCAGAACTAAATGCTTCTGGCGGTGGATCGGTTTGTGCAGGGATGTTTCTCTGTGCACGGCGGTAGAAGCAACAGAAAGCGTAGAGGAG